>JAPYZD010000271.1:0-46315 GCA_030522725.1 Ichneumoninae sp. B BG-2022a | reverse complement strand
ACGATTTTTTTCAGATTTTTACATCATCAAGAAGTACTTGCAATTTTCTCTTATTGTTGTCGAACTTATGCGAAGTCAGCGCGCAGCGAGACTCCCTCCCTAAAGTTCTTAAAAATAAATTTTTCAGTCGGAATCGAGCTGGACGAAATTCGAGCGAAGATTTCACACTCGTCGAGTGTTGTAAACCTTTTCTCAATCGAAGGCAGGTGTTGCCCGACGGACAATTGCACGATTCACGAGAATCCCCCGGCCAGGTACGGTCCGCACATCGGCATGGGTAATTCATGCGAGACCCGGCAAGTCTTCGAGCACAGGAGAAGAGTGTCCTTGAACTCGGCAACTTGCGAGCCTTTGACTTTAATTTCTCGGTAACGCTTGCGAATATAACCTCTACGGGGGAACAGCTGCTCGGAGTTGCTAGTTGTGCGCAGCCAACCGGGACGAGGATACATATATATTCACGTAGCAGTCGCACGATTGGATCATTATCATTGCGCGTAGCAGAGCCCACGGTGTTTGACGAGTTAATCAAAATATTTTTTCATCGCCCGGTTATAAAAAAAAATACAAAGACGATACTAATAATACTAATACATTTTTTTATACGGAAGAGAAAGGCACGGAAGAGAAAGGTACTTAATGTGTTGTCATTAAGTACCGCAGAGACCTTGATTCGGATGAATTAATAAATGTACTTTTATTTCACTCGGTGGAAAATGGCGGATTTTGCGCTTCGCGTGCGAAAACCCCCATTTTCACACCTTGTGAAATAAAATTTTGTGAAAAGTGCTAGTTATTGTGCCTGACGAGAGTGGCGTAAGTGGCGCTTTACAGCCGAGTGTACAATGAGTACCGGGCGCATGCGCACACCCGCCAATTTTACTTTACGCACGCTTTCCGTACTTTACGCACACTTTCCGTACTTTACGCACACTTTCCGTACTTTACGCACACTTTCGGTACTTTGCGTTTAATAGCCATACCGACGCACCGTCCGGCGTGTTTGTCAAATTACGCGTCGACAAAGTGACTACGTGTCCTCATTTCCATCCCGACGCATCCTCCAGCCCAAGGACGAAAACGAACTAACAATAGTAAAATCAGTGGAAATAATCGTGAAAGCGAAAAGTGTGATCGGGAAGATACGACAGCGGAAATACGTGAAGCGGCAAAAAGGATAGCTGGGTTTAAGTTCTGAAGCTAAATTACAAAGAGATGCAGAAGGTCCAGCAGCCGCTTAAGGGGCTACTGGACCTCGTTAAGGAGCTGCTTCAAATCTTGTAGGACTGTATTAATAACAAAAACGATTCGGCGTGCACTCGAATTTTGGTCGGATTTTGGTTCCTTGTAAGTTTTCAATCAAAATTCGACTGCACACCGAAGCGTTTATGTTAATATTATAATCCTGAATGATTTGACGCATATGTGTAGCATATTAACAATGCTAAATCGGAACTGAAAAATTGTCCAGGTCCGTCGGCAAAACAGGTGAAACAAGTTAAAAAGCTTCCTCCATGAGGAAGCAAAAAAGGAAAAAAAACAACTCCGGCAGTCCCTTAAAGATTTACAGTTTTATTGACAGTGACTGAGGCATTTCATATGCATCAAAGCGCTTAAAGATTTGCACATTTAATTAAGGAACTGTAGGAATTCTTGTTCTTCTTCTAATTCGCACAAGAGCGACTTCTCCGGTGAAGAGTCTCTCAGAAGTGTAAAAGAACTCGAGAGCGTGCTCAGTGGCGTATTCTGGGGCGCATTGGGGGGCGATAAGAGGTACCCCGGTTGCTGCTATGAAATATAATTATATTCTGTTCGACGGAAGTGGGAAGAACCGCGTGCGCCGTCTCAGCTCGTTCTCCCGTGTGCGTGAAAACCACGAGAAGACGATAACACTTCTTTTGTACTTGAACAGTTTTGTTTCTTTCTTTGCGATCCGATTTTTATCTAAAAAAAATAATAAAAAAAAAACAAACAAACAAACAAACAAACAATCAAAAAACTTCGTATTGTTTGCCTAGTCATGCGATTGAATATTTTTGACGGCTCGTGTTCATCTGCCAATCCCGGGTTCAGTACTTGATTATTAATAGTAATTATTAATATATAATCGCCTAATAATTATTGTTATTTATTTACTCTTTGATTTTTAACCTCAGTAGAAGCACTCCCGATTATAAACGTCGGGCAACATGTTTGTTACAAAATAAGTTGGCAAAAGTTATAAAAATCGTTATCAAGAATTATCAAGTTATCAAGAAATTAACAACGAAGACAAAAAAAATTGAATCATCTTTCAGCAACAGTACCGTTTCGGTATTTGTGTGTATTCGAAATATTTTCGAACGTTCTCGAAACGCTACCGAACAGTATTTACACCTTTTCGCTGCCTTACAAACACGTCTACACAAAATCTCATGTATATACAACCACAATCATACTCGCTCTCGTTGGAGCAACGAAAGCCCTTGACCAGCTTTCTGGTCAAGGTCACGATCTGGAAAGTATAAATTCCAGAAAGTATCAATTGATCCAACGCGTCGTCTCTCGAAGTAATCTTTGAAATAAAAGTTCCGTCTCAATTTCAACAACATGTCAACTTCTTTGACCCTTTGT
Source organism: Ichneumoninae sp. B BG-2022a (assembly GCA_030522725.1). Lineage (NCBI taxonomy): Eukaryota > Metazoa > Arthropoda > Insecta > Hymenoptera > Ichneumonidae > Ichneumoninae sp. B BG-2022a. Next base: position 43,702 of record JAPYZD010000271.1, on the reverse strand, counting down.
AAGTCAACGAGGGTGCATTTCACTGTAAAAAAAAAAATATCGTGTGAAATTTAATGTACTAGAACTCGAAGTTTTTATCCATAAACTGATGTATTAAATTTCGTGTGCAATTGTGATGAAAAATTAGCACCCAGTACATTAAAAAGTTTCGAAATACTTTACTTTTAATAATTTATTTGTGTTTTTATATCACTATAAAAGCACTTTAAATCCAACAATGCACTTTAATTTCAGTATAAAAGTCCATTAATTTTTCTTCGCAGTTGGACATTAAATTTAATGTCCCAGTTTTTGCATAAAAATTTCCAGTCCAGAGCATTTTTTTAACAGTGTTCCGCTTTAGCTGTGCTGTTTTTTTCCGGATTTTTCTTCGGAATCTACGTACACGCAGACACACAGGTACCAGGTAAAAAATCACATTTTTTTTTTTTTTATCGAAAATAACTTCTTCTATGACGAAATAAAAAATAATAAATGGAACATAACGCGCAGGCGCGGGACTGCCTCTAGCAACGGAGTGCAATAACGCTCAGGGGACGCAATAAAACGTCTAAGGTTATCCACGGATACCGTAGACGTTGACAGCGCGCGTTTGCTTCGCATCGTAGTAACAATCGATTCCCTCGCGCGCCCGCAAACCGCAAAGCGCTTCTAACTTTACAGATACATACACACGTCCATAAAAAATACTTGCGGTCAGTTAAAGCTGATTGTTTGACAAAGAAGGGCGATCGACAATAAAACGGGAGGTAAAAATATGCGTGCTCGAAACGTTTACATCGATTAATCGATGCTTCATGTGTGAAAATCCGTATAGTGCGGATTGAAAAAATGTTTGTACATTTGGCAAACGAAAGCGAATTGATATTTGGTATTAAATGTTGCTTGAATCGGCAAGAGAATTGAAAAGTGACGAATTTTTACGTTCGCGAATTTTAATAATAATTTTTATTTTTTATTTTAGTATCGGACGACTTAAAATAAATAGTCGAAAACGTTGAGAAATGTGATTTATAGTTGGCGTTTGAACTGGAAGATGAAACATGAATTTGTGGGTTACAAATATGGCGTTTAAAGTGATGTCAGGAAACCCCTTATCCGTACGATGATTCACTGTGAAAAACGATCTCAAATGATTTTAGTGCACTCCGCGATTTGTTTTACTCATAGCGGAGAGTTCGCTGCAAGAGTTTAAATGAGAAATCTCAAGTGCGATATATGGTGCGAATTGGTATCGGCGGAACATGCGGATAGCAGGCACACCGTTGATAGTCCGGCAATGGTCATAAACTGTTTACCGTCTGTAGGATAATCTAGCCAGGTAATTGGATCGTGCTGAAAAGCTAATCAGGACCGATACTTGTTCGTGAAGAATAGATCATTCAATGTCTCAGAATTAAGCACCCGGAATTGAACCTGTCAATCTATCAGTATTTTTCCAAAGTATATTTATGGGACACACATTTTTTGTTGTTTTTATCGTTGTTCTTTTTTTATAAAAAATTTGACTACGGAATATTATAATTCTTTGAGTGTTCATACAGACAATGATAAATAGTGATTTCTCGAAACGGTAAACTGGACCTTAACCTTAGACAGGAACTCGAAAAAGTAAATCTTAAATTTGAATATTACGTCACAGAAGATTTTTAAAAAATGTTAATATGGCGTATCTGTTAGAAATACAACTTAATTGTTAGAAATTTTTTTGAGATTTTTTGTAATGGTTGAGTTGTTCTGGAATGTTCCATATGCCTGTCCGAACAAAGACAAATTAAACGTAAAAAATATTTAAATATTCCGCCAGGAACAATAAAAAAAATTGTCTTTGAGAGAATGGTACAGTTAATGGAACGAAAAGAGCAAAGTGTAGAATAAATATAGATAGATAGATAGGACAAATATATATACCTATTTTTTGGATATACATTTATTTATATATATTTATTGGATATACAGATATACCTTCCATGGAAAATAAAGCGTTCTGCATCCAGCTTGTTCTGAGAACGAACAAACTCAATAGTTTTAACAGAAACACTTCGATCTTTTTTTTTTGCCGAATTGGTGTGGAACGCCCCATAGATGCCCGAGTCTTGTTTTTACGATGCACGATGCCCGGAATAATTTTCCACGATTCTTCCGACCTCCGTGTAAGAAAAAAAACTTGCTTGGTATTCAAATTTTAGTAGGTTAGGGTGGGTCGAGAGTCTGGCAGTGGAGATGCTAGACAAGCCCATTGGGCCGCGCAAAAAAAAAAAAAAAATTACAGTAGCACGTTGTCCTAGAGTCGTTCGCTTCGGTCCTTCGTCTAGCGAGCAGCGCCTGACGGGGCAGAAACCTCGTGTGCGCGTGCGTGCGCGCGCCAGGAAACGCGCACAGCTACGTTTCTTTGGTGCAGGCAGTGACACGTTGGGTCGCCCCGTGCGGCGAGAGAGTGAGTCATTCGGGGCGCAGGCGGCGCTGCCGGCCCGGCAAACGGCGCGTTTGCCCGATACGACCGGGCTGGGGAACCCGTCAAAATAAACCCCACCCTCGCGTGTCCGACACTGCGTAGCGGGAGCCATCGGCAGCCGGCAGGGATGCAGCCCGCACGCTCTCTCTCGTTTTTATACAGTAAAAATAACTTCGGCAAAAATCCTAAAATAGAATTCACTCCCTATTATAAATATATATGTATATGCGTACATATTCCCATGGCTTTCTTCGATAATTTACGCGCTCGGCGTGACTAACGCGATAGGCCGAAAAACTATGCACTCAAAACGGATATTTAAATACCCTCACGAAAACAAAAACTTTTCGACACTCAACAGAGTCGTCGGAAGTACGTTTTAACTGATTTTAAGAACGATAATAATAATAAATTTATTGAATGCTCGATAGCATGAAAGATTATGCGTTTTTTACATGTTTTACAAAGGTAATATTAATTTAATCACTGTGCGATTAAATTCTAACAATAATAATATTCATCGAATGTCGCATTATATGGAACTATAGCATAGTTTTATTGATTAAAATTTTTTTTACAAATTTAGTAAATACATTTTTTTTAATATATATAATTCTTAATGCTTTAACTTAATTTTAATACCTCGAATTATGTAAATAATATCGATAGCTTAATGCCATAAGGCCACATAGACTGTGAATAAGTAGCTTATATTCCCGTCTGGCTTAGACAATCGATCTTAAAACTAATAATATATATAATTATCATTATATTTTTATTATTTATTTTTAGCCATTCTTGCCTTTTATGGCTATAGAATATAACAAATGTTTTACATACACTGTACACTTTGGTCTTGCTATATATATATAATTAAATTACGTAAATATTAATTCATTTGTTTATTACTTTAATAAATAGTGATGAAACCTAACATTTTTTTTGCGCGACGTAGCTAACTGTGCAATGATTGGCCCGTTAAGCGAGTACAGTGATCGTCATATTCGAGTCTCCTTTTCCGATATTTTCCGTTGAGGTATTTTATAAAATGCCGTTTGTTTTAATAGATTTTTGCAATACTACACCGTCACGGTTTAACTCTCACCACTCTCTGTGGGGGATTTCACGCAGCCGATACGCGGCGCCAAATTTTTGCATGCGTTTATCACTCACGAATGTTTTTTTCTCTCCCGCATTCTGGAGCTCCTCAACCTCGTTCGGTGTACACAGTGCGACTGCATAGCGCAGCGGACAACAACGCGCTCGGCGACCGTGACAAAGAGAAGCTCCGAGCCGGTCGACGAGAAACTCGCGTGGATTCCGTCCTACCATTCTTCTCCGGATATTCCGTTACTTTTTTTCGAAGTTGTTCGTTTCCCATATATTTCTTCATTTTTTTAAATTGCTTCCGAGCTTTCTTCGATCGAGTTTTAGTCGCTTCGCACTTAAATTTTTTCTTTTCGGTATTCGGATCTTTTTTTCCATGCCTCTTCGAGTTTCATTCGAATCGCTGTTGTTTCTTCGCTTGCTACGGTGGAAACTTTTTTTTTACTTATCTTTTTACTTGCTCGCATGGAGGAAGGTGATCTTGAAATTTTTTAATTCTTTAAGTTTATTTATTTTTTTCTCAACGAAGCAGGATGGTATTTTATCGAAATACCGATTCCCAAATTTTCGGGATATATCTTCCGTTCTGTTTTCATTAACTGTACGACAAATGTCTAATGTTCAGCTGTTTATGATTTTTTTTTTTAATAAAAAAATTAAATAACGTGACGTTTTATCGAAAAGTTGGTTTCCAATTTTCATGGTATTTTTTTCTCTGTTTCCATAATTTGTACGAATACTTATATCATCATTTTTTTATGGTCTTAGAGTGAGCCCGAACTTTCGGGAGTTAAATCGATACTACGAAAATAACGGTTAAACGACGATCGAGAATTCTCACGAAAAAAAAAAGAAACGTTAGTCGACATTTCTTGCATGGACGCTGAAAACACAGGTAAATTTGGGTGGTCTGACCGGTTAAATTAATATCATTCGGAAAGTAGGCAATTGGAAATTATATTTGAAAGTTGGGTATGCGAAATTTGTTTTTGTCCGCATATATTAAATTTAATACACAAAATCGAGGTAAAATTAATTGTTCATTATACATAATATGAACAAGTCTGAAAAGCTCGACATAGCTTAACCCACAATTAATGACCCGTGTATGTATATTATTTTTTCAATTTTGATCTATCAATCCAAGCCTAACAAATTCACATATTGTACGAACTTTTATTTTTATTCTATTTATTAGTAAGCAAAGTGGTTTCCTATTTATAAAGCATATAACAATATCGACTGCTGACCACTATGCTGAGTCGCACTGTAAAAAAAAATTGAAAATTTAATGTGCCGGGCTATAAGCTTTTATGGAAATTAAATTTAATATAGGATTGCGATGAAAAATTAATATACTTTTTCATTGAAATTACAGTAAATTATAAAGTTTTACTATAAGAGTAAAACTTTTATAGTAAAATTAAAGTAAAATATTACAAATGAAGTATTTTAATGTTTCTAATATACTGAACATTCATTTTTCATCATACATGAAATTTAATACACCAGTTTTTGCATAAAAACTCCCAGTCCGGTACATTAAGTTTCATACGAATTTTTTTTTTACAGAGTGTGACTGCCTGCGTGAAAAGTAGGAAAACGGTACTCTCCAGGCTAGCTTCATCGGGTCTCAGGAAGAGGTTTAGGACACGGCAATTAAGGAATTCATAGTTAATTATTCGGCGGCCGTGACCCCACGTTGGGCGCCAATTTATAGGGGAAATAATTCAGACAATCCGACAAAAATGCGAGGCATATTGGGCCGGGTTTCTAACCCAAGACCTTCCGATTGCCGATCGACTCTTCTGACCACTGAGCTACGTTAAGCAGCTACCCAAACTAATTCTGAATTGTCCTTATTATTGCTATTTTTCGCTTCGTCACAGGTAGTATAATGAAAAATCATATTTAAAATCAATGAAAATATAATAAATCAATAGACTATAAGTACATATATAAAAATTGTAAAAGATAATGTTTTTCCTACTGAACATAACAAATAAATAAATCTTGAACATTTTTGTAAATTTCATGCAAAATATTTGAAATTTTTATATCCGGTCTTTTTACTTTACAACAATTAGTACATTAACATTCAATTAATGTTAATAATGTAAGCAAATTTCAAGTTCCAATACATTAAATTTACAATTTATTTTTACAGTGTACACTGTAAAAAGCAATTGTAAATTTAATGTATCTGGCTGGAAGTTTTTGTGCAAAAACAATTGCACATTAAATTTAATGTGCAATTGCGATGAAAAATTAATGGACTTTTACACTGAAGTTAAAGTTAACTGTTGGATTTAAAGAACTTTTATAGTCAAATAAAAATAAATTATTAAAAGTAAAGTACTTCGAAATTTTTTAATGTACTCTGCGCTAATTTTTCATCATCATTGTACACGAAATTTAATATACCAGTTTATGCATAAAAAATTCCAGTACCAGTACCCTAAATTTCATACCATTTTTTTTAGTGATAATACTTCACTAATTTAATGTACAATCGTGATTAAAAATTAATATACTTTTTCATTGATATTAAAATAAATTATTAAAAATGAAGAATTCCCAATCCCAATTTTCATCGGAATCGTCCATGAAATTAAATACACCAGTTTATGCATAAAAACTTCTAGTACCAGACCCTAAATTTCATACGATTTTTTTTACAGTGATATACTATATCGTGTATTTCCATCCTCGATCCAGCCGTCCATCCCTCGCGGATTTTTGTCCTTTCGTCTGCGCTTCCGTCTCCGTCAATAATATCACAGCAAGGCCCTCTGCACGCTCACGTGACGGAGATAAAATCGACCCTGACCCTGAAGAGGGCTCTCGCCCGAGCCTCAACGGCAGCCCTCCCCCACCCCCCTGCCCGGCTGAGGCACGAGCCACGCATACGAATCGCCGGTTTGACGCTTCTCCGCAGGCTCAACTTCGATCGGCTCCGCTTCGCAGGGACAACGACCAGCCCTCTCGTCCGTCCGCCTCCACTCGATTCTCGCGCATTCTCCATTCTTCGAAATACAAAAAATCGATACTTTCTTCTTCTGTTTTTTTTTCAATAATTCCAATTTTCAAGTTCCAAAGGTTTTTCAGGGTCTCGGGCCTGACGATCCATGCCGTTTCACGGGCGCGACAGCGAGCAGCCTCGTTGACCCACCCGTCAGCCATTCTCAACCGTCCGAGCAGAATTCCTCTCCATTTTTCTTGTTTATTTTCTCTCCCCCTTTCCAACGCGAAAAAAAGTCCGTCACTCTCGTCTTACGCTTCGTTCAGGCTTTCCTTCATCTCACACGAGGGTTCTTTTTAATCTTCTTTTTTTTAAGTTTTCACACCGTCGAGCGCGCAAGCCAACTTCCGGTCGGGAGAAAAATCGATAAAAAACCTGCTTTGAAGCTTCGACTATTTTCGCACCCTCCGGATCGATTCCCTCCTCGCGCCCGTCGATCCGTCGCCCCGAGGAAAATAATCTCACTTACCTTTCATCTACCGATGAGATCTTAGAAATTTTGCTCGATGTATTTGATTTTTTTTTACTTACGGTTGGCAAATCCTCCGGCGAGTCCTGCTTATATCTGGCTCTCGATTCACTCGTGGTAAAAGCACAGGAGTATTTATTCGTTTAATAAAAAATAAGAGATCGCGATTGGTTGCGGCGAATCTTCACGAAAATAGTATCACGACTGGCGGAATGTAACGAGGATTCGCGTTATCGTGGGGATAATTGCGTTGTTTCAACTGCGCGAGCGAGAATAGCGATTATTCGGGAGGAACAAGAAACGGTGATGTTTCAAATCGTTCGACAAAGGCGGGGAACGAACCTCACGTAACGACGCTCGTCGCGCGACTACTGGGCTACCGCGAACCGAGAGCGAGTCACTGGCTGAGGCTCGTTCGCCTTCCCGAAGGGGCGGAGTGGGGGGGACACAACGGGAATACCGTACGAGGGAGAAGCCTCGGCGTTCGGGCGCTCGGCAACCGGACGAGGAATCGCGAGGATTGCCGACGCGCACCACCACCGCGACCGGCTTCCGACGACGCGGGGGAGTGAACGAGAAACACGCTGAAATGAATACAGAGGAAATTTATGGAAGCTGCCGAGGACCGACTTTTCTTTTTTTTTATTATGTTATATTAGGTTATATGTTTTGGGGATTTTTTTTTGTTGGTGTTTATCGAGGGAGGAAAAAAGTTAAGAGAGACGGATCCAGCGGCTGCTGGAGTTGAGGTTTTTTTAAATAAACACATGTCGGCATTCAGGAATTTACTGAAAGGAGAATCTTTTTTTTTATACAGTGGTGGATGAAGCGGCAAAATAGTCCTGAAATTAATCCACTTGGCGGAACTTTTATTCATTTTAAAAAAATGTATTATTGTGTAGAAAATATAGTGAAGAAGAAATGTTAAAAGAAAATAAAGAGCGGTGTAGTAGAGCTGGGATTAAAATGCGCTTCTCAATTTATGAAATATATTGGAAGGTGGATTGTTAGACATTAAAAGGTTTGTTAGAAGTAATTTGATTATTGAGAGAGGTTTTCATTTTTTTGTCGCGTTACCTTCGTTTTATTGGGTACTAAAAAATGTATCCTCGTAGAAGCTGCAATGTATTTTTTTTAGGACCCCTGAAATTTGTCTCCATTTCGATTTCAAGAAACTAAAAGAAAAAAAAACAAAAAAGAGCGTTAAAATAAAAATAATCATCTAATTTTGCAATTATATGGAAGACATAATTGTTTTCGTTAAAGAATAATAGTTGGTGTCAAAATTATTTAACAATTACGATTCTTATAAATAAAAAAAAAAAATTACGATTTGCAAAACTTGAAATTTTTCTCGAATATTTGTTTAAATTCATAATAACTAAATATTTCATTTCTTGTTAATCAAGCATCTTGTTGAAATTGTAGTTAATAAAAAAATGCTTTCGCCCTAAACGAATAAACAATAATTAATGTAAATGTACAATAAACCGAACGATGCGATAGCAGCATTGGCGTTTGATCTAGAAGTATGAAAGGAGAGAAGAACGAGAGGGTGAAATGGAAGCGGCGGGTCGAGCGAGTGACTCGCGGGGAGCATGTACATCGAACCGCAGGAGAGCCGACGCCGACGCCTCGCCTTTCCCTTCCCCGGCTCGTCGCGGACGCGCGGGCCGGTGAACTCCCGGGCGCTGCGTCGACTCCGAACGGCTGCTTCGTGCATCCCACTGCCGTTTTATTACTCGCTGTTACTCCGCTTCGAATTTTAGAGCCTTCACTCGGTAGAGTTTCTTTAATCAGTATATTTTTTTTGTACTATTCGTTTACTTCGAAAGTTTTCGGAATCTTTGATAAATGGTCGTTTCGTCGCGTATCAGTGAGACACTGAGATTTACTTCCGGTCTCGGAAGTTCGGTGTTTTTACAGCTGAATTTTAGCACGTGACTCTCGGAGGAGCCTCGATATAACGCGAGAGTACTCGGATGGTAAAACAGTTACCTACTATTTTGCATATTCAAGTTATTAACATTTATTAAGACGTTATTTTCTCGAATATTGCATAGTCAAGTTATTAACATTTATTAGCAAGTAATTTTCTTGAATATAGAATATTTAAGTTATTGACATTTATTAACAAGTTATTTTCTTGAATATTGCAGATGCAAGTTATTAACATTTATTAACAAGTTATTAACTTGAATACACTGAGAAAAGAAAATGGTTGGATTGAACAATTGCGTTCACCCAAGGTCCAAGGCGTTATTTAGTTTTTTCCGGAAAAATCAACCACCCTACAGAAAATACGGGTGGAATTTGGCCCAACGAACTATTTGGCCCAAGGAATTATTTGGCCCAAGGAATTATTTGGCCCAATGAATTATTTGGCCCAACGAATTATTTGACCCAATAAATTAGCCCAACGAATTGATTAGTTGGCAATCAACCTAATTTTTGGCAACCAACTGATCCGTTAAGTCGATCTAATAAACCGTTTGGAGCGTATTCGAAACCGATGACAAATTACAGTTTTCTTTGCCGACCGTGGTAATTCGCATCGCCTCGGGATCGAAAAAGATTACTCAATTTATTTTTCGACTATAATTCGAAATCCACTTTTAAGTGGTTGCAGATTCTGGCTCGAAGAGGCGTGAAAAAACTCCGGTTGGTTTTCTTTAAGATTATTTTATCGCGATGATCGTTGAATGATTTTACAACATTTCCACAATTCGATTCATGCTTTTCCACGTTCTCCCAGGCTCGGGCTCTATGAGGGCTTCTTCCAGTGATGTATTGTTACTACCTAGATAACAATCTCCGGCAAGGAAGTAGCGCTTCCTCCTCGTCCGACGAGTTTACGAGCGGTAGTGTGCAAATAATAGCGGTATCTCAAAAGCAGTCTCGATTTTACGGAGCGATGGATTTTCCACTGTGCTCCATCCGTCGAACATCATGGAACATAAATCAGAGTCGAAAGATTGTGGAATTCGCGGAGTGTTCCCACACGGTAATTGTAATGGGCTTTGATTTTCTTCGGTTTTTATTAATTATTAATAAAAATCGACGGATTCATTTATTATTAATTATTATTATCATTTATTAATTTTTGAAATTATTTGTACTTAATTGATAGAAAATATTGTTTAGGTATTATGGTTTTTTTTTATTAATCGAAAACCATCTGTTTTGATAGAAGTTGGTCAATGGTTCTCGTGCAGATTACGGGTTGAAATTGTGTCGATGAAATGATACGATGTGAAACGGATTCTGTCGTAGAATGAGTCGGCAAGAAATATGATTTATAAATGCGACCCTTATTACAATTAGGGGAGAGCGGGGCAAAATTGGGCAACGGGACAAAACGGGGTTTTTGGGCAAAACTAAATTTTCCAATAATTTTTGGATGGGACAAGGTGGCAAAACTGGGCAGAATTCGAGTATCCAAAAATTATTGGAAAATGACGTTTTGCCCCGTTGCCCCATTTTGCCCCGCTCTACCCTATTACGACTACAATTCCCGTAGTCGTAATTATAGTTGTTTCTGTATATACGGCACATGTATGCCGTAAAATCCTCCGTGCACCTTGCACAACGACATATTTTAATCAGTTGAGCAGTCGAACAAGTTACTAAATAAATATTTACTTATTTTCGTTCAAAACAAATAATTAAAAATGTGCAAAATCATGTTAAAGAAATCTGTGATAAAAAAAAAATTAGTTGCAAATTCCTTTCACCGGTTCAAAAGTTCAAAACGTGAATGTTGGAAACCGGATCGGTTTGTGCCGCGAAGTCGTAGTTGCAAAACTGCTAGCGCATCACAACCGGCGCCCAAGGACTGCCACGGTGTGAGGTACTTCCGGTCCCTCTATCCGCTCGGCATGTCCATTCGAGACGACGGTAAGCGAAGTCAGCTAGCAAGTCCGTAATCCGACACGAGCGTGAAACAATGGTTTACATCTCGCGAGAGATATCACGATCCTCCTCGTACATATCGTAATGCTCTATTATTGCGAATTACCGCGACGGCGTCGAGGATGCAGTAGAAATAACGAAAGCAAAGTAGAGCGTCCACGCGACACCCGAGAAACACCGACAGCTGTCCAACGTTAGACAAAGTGTAACGAGACACTTGTTGTATCGTACATTGTACGATATCGCTGCGGGAATTGTTTCAAGCGAATCTTGCGATTCTTCGGGCGTTAAAAACGTCACTTATCAAAATTAGTTGGCCTGCCTCTTTTTTGTTTGCAAACAATTAATATGGTTAGAAACGAGTTGCATGTAATTACAAGGAATCACGGGTCTTTGTTTGCCACAGCGGACTTAAAATTCTCATTATTTCGTCGTTCTATTGCGCGATCCAACGTCTAGATTCGCTGACGCTTTGTTCCCGCAGTTCCTTACGCTTCGCAATCTGCTAAATACTGGACTTCCCTTTTGTGAAGAGACGAACCATCAGTTGCGCCAAATCACTTCGTAGTTAAATACGCTCCAGGTGATTCATTTTGTTGACCCAATAAATAAATTTTTTGGGTCAAAACTAATTTTTTAGTTGCCAACCAATGAAATTCTTTATTTGTTTAATTGTTTATTTGTCAAATTGTTATTCCAAAAAAAATTTTGTTGCCCAACAAATTATGCAGCCCAATACATTATTTGGGCCAACAAAATATGCAACCCAAACAAAGAATTTGGGCCAACACATAATCTGACCCAAACAAATTATTTGACCCAACAAATTATTTAGTGGGCAATCAACATAATTTTTGGCAACCAATTGACCCATTAAGTCAACCCAATAAATCGTATGGAGCGTACACAACCACGCTGAGTTGGTTGGGGCAACGGACAGTTTTCCTCCATGTAGAGTCTTCGTTGTCACGTTAGGTAGTTCAAATTTCATGGACCAGCGAGTTACGTTCGAAAATAAAGATTCATTCATGAGAAAACAACCAGCATTGCGGTGATACTCGCTGAAGAAACGACGGTAAATTTTTACTCGTATGAAGTGTTGTTTAAAGTATAATAAAGCAGGAAAGGTGCCCAACGTTGCGGGAAGCTCACGGCCGTCCTTATTAGACACGGTCCACGTGCCTGGGTGCTGCTACGAACTAAAATCAAATTAAATTAAATTCCGGTCGTACGGCTAGTTAACGATCCCTTTTTAATTGGTGCGCACCTTATACCGGGTGCCGAGCTCGCATGGAAATTCTCGTTTTACTACCGTTGTCGTAAATTCATTGCATAATTTACCTCATTCAATTTTTGTTCGGTGAACAACTTTCTTATATCGAAATATTTCTCGCATCACTTGCATTGTTTATCCACCTGTAAACCCTTCCGGTTAATATTAAGGATGCCTCACTTGTACATTCCCAACAAAAAGTTTGACTCGGTTGGAATTTTAGTGCTTCCTGAAACAACAAAAATCTGATAAAAATCGAAAATATCACAGATTTTGAGAACATTGATTCTGCATAATAATAACGGCGAAAAGTGATTAATGAATCGATGAAAAAAATATCAGGACTAATCGGGAAACCTCTTTTTTCATGTGAATCGAATCCATTCATTTTTCGGAATAAATGTGCATTTTTCCGAATTTTCTTATCGTTGTGCATTTTTTTTTCAGTAATCGATCACGAATTTTTGAAATTTTTTGGGCTTGAAAATAAAATTAAATGCTTACACCGTAAAAAGAAGTAATTGATAAGAAAAACATTTTCAATACAATAATTTTGACAAAATTCTTATGTATTCAGAAAAATCGACGAATTAATTTCACATGAAAAAAAAGGTTTCCCGATTATGTGTCGAAACATTTTTTTATTGGTAAGCAGTTGGCTGATTAATAACTGTTCGGCAATATCATCGTGCAAAATCCATTTTTTGAACACCCCTCATACGTTTGTTTTTTTTCAGATTTTTATCCCACTACGAAGTATATAACATTTTCACCGAATCGCACTTTTATGGCTGGGAATGTATACGTGATACATCTTTTCGGCATCTTTGAACCGTTTCCAGCTGTTTTTTTGCTTCCTCATAGAGAAAGCTATATTTTCGTAAAATAAAAAACTTCACGAGGTTTTGGTGTCAGAACTGACAGCTGACTCTTCACCGAACAGTCGAGCACTCGGTGATAATTTGGTTTTCTTCGGAAGGATTTAACGACCTCGAAAAAAATCGATTACAATTTTAGTTACCGACGGAGCCGAGACGTGAACAATTTTTGCATCCTATCAAACAATAAACTCCCAACGTGGCGAGAGTTCAATCGTAATAATATATATTACGATGAATTATAAAATAAATTTGATTGGGTGAACAACAATACCCCGAATTCGTGTGTGAGTTTCTCAGGAGTATTGCCAAGTACGCTGTCTCCGCTGATCCTATGATCGGGTAGATATTCGCAATTGCTATTTACCGCCCGCCACGTTCGGATTCCGAGACACCCGTCGTTGCGACCCATAAAGGCTCCGGTTACTGTCGAGATAGCATCCTTCCTGAAATTTTGCGAGAGCGTTCGCGTACGATGAAACTGGCTGCAACGTAATAAAAATGCGGTGCTTTGATAATGAGAAAAAAATATATTTGGCCCATCAAATGATTTCGATCATCAAATTATTTGGCTGAGCAAATTATTTGACCCAACAATTTTTTCCGCTCCATAAATTATTTAGCCCTACAAATTATTTAGACCCGAAAATTATTGGGCCCATTCAATCATTTGGCCAACAAATTATTTGGAGCAATCAATTATTTGGAGCAATCAATTACTTGGAGCAATCAATTATTTGCAGCGATTAATTATTTGGAGCAATTAATTATTTTGAGCAATCAATTATTTGGAGCAATCAATTATTTGGAGCAATCAATTATTTGGACCAGTCAATTATTTGGACCAGTCAATTATTTAGACCAATCAATTATTGGGGTCAATCAATTATTTGGACCAATCAATAATTTAGACCATTCAATTACTCGGTCATCAAATTATTTGGCCCAACAAATCAAATTCAATTCCGAATTTACCGAGAGCGTTCGCGTATGATGATACAAGTTGTAATAAAAAAAATCTGGCTTTGATTATACTTAAAGAAAAACAAATACACGAATAATACATTAAAGATTATTATTACCGTGGCATTTCTTTCCGGTGATTTTTCAGCTCTCAAGTAGTCTTTGTTCTGGCGGAAAATTTCGCGTCTATCGATTTTCTTCTGGCAATGATCTGACAAAAAAAAAATATGCCTAGATTGCAAAATTCGTTTCTTTTTTTCTTCATTAATTATACCTGGGTGTTTGCATCTGGAAACGTTTTCTTTGGCACGGATAAGTATTTTCATAGCTTCGCGAGTTTCCTTTGGATAAGTTACTTCCTGAGTACGATATACGTCTTCTCCGGTAGGAGTTTCCCAGTCTTGCTCCGAATCGTCGGTTTCGTTTTCATCCCGTTGTTCCACGCCTGCGAGACACGAAGGAGACGGCCAACGCATGTTTTGTAAATTCTTCATTCGGCTTGCTGAAATGTTTCATTAATAATTTGAATTCAATTATAGACTTTCCGACAAAAAAAAAAGATATAGACTTTTTCGTAAATTTGAACACTATCGATAAAAAAATATCAATTTCATGAATTAAAATTGATTTAATGATAATATTTAATTGCAATTAAATTAAGTTAAAAAAATATAGAGAAAAATCGACATTATGGTGAATAGCTAGTTCATTTAGTATAGTGTGTCTCCTCCAAGAAATTTAAATGATCATTTTCACATGCAAAGTAAAACAAAATCAATAATGATAAAAAAAAGAATATATTAATTATTTTTTTTTGTCATTACAAGAGAATCGCAACAGACACAAGAAAAATTTAATCACGTTTGAATTCTTGAAAAACATAAGGAACAAAATCTCACGTGTAAATTGAAAAATAATTATATTATCATAATTACAAATAATTTAAAAAGTTTAATAAAATTGAATTTTCATATTTTTGAAACAATCTTTCTTTTTTTTACCAGTCAATGTGTTGGACGAGCGTAATTTTCGGGATCTCTCCTCGACACAAGAATTTGAGATCTCGTCGTCCTTTCGCAACTTATCTCCGACAAAAGAGCCTCGCTCCTGCTCGAAGTTAACATTTCTTTCAGTTTTCTTCTCCGATTGGTAATTTTTTTCCGACCATCCTATTTCCTCATTTTCCGCATTGTCGCTGTCGATCGTACACTTTTCGGCGATTACGATTTTTAAATTTCTTCCATTTCGTGAGTCGTCTTCCTCGTCCTCGATCGAATTCTCTTCGATCACGCGACCGGGCAGTCGAAAAGTAACGCGACGAGGACTCGGACTCTTCCGTCGCTTAAGAACCGAGGCTCCAACATTTTTTTTTACCCCAACCGATTCTTCAAAATTTTGAGGATTCAAAGGCGAATCCGACCTAGTTTTATTTTTCTTTGGCTCTTTTCGTTGCTTTCTCAAATTCTTCTCCAAATCCTGTTTAGTCGAGTCTTGAATATTTTTCGAATTTTTTTGGCCGATTTGCGATGAATCCGCAAAAATCGAACAGTCGCGTCGATTCCAGCGCTTGGCAAAATTTTCCACAAATATTTGATTTAATCGCGAATCGTTACGATTGACAAATCCCCTTGGCCTTTCGGGACTCGAACGTCGATTCGCCGAGTCGCTCAAATTTTGTTGCCAATTTTTCGTTTTTATAGCTTCAATTTTTTTCACCGGATTCGTCGATGGTTCGAGATATCTTCTCTTCATCAGAATTTTCGGGAGCTCTTCCCTGATCGCGCTGTACGCCACGAGCCTCCGTTCCTCGAGGGCTTTCACTCGGGACCTCGGACATCGACAGTGCTTCGAGCAGTTGGCGTCTTTTTCCGCCCAAAAATCGAATTTATTTTCTTCCGGAATTTTCGTCGCGATTTCCGAGAATTCGTTGCGATTCTCCGGACTTCGGGAAGACGATTGCTGATGTTGTTTCTCCAACATCGTCTCCCACTTGAAAGCGCGCTTCTTCGGAGGCTTCCGAGGCGAGCGACGCTTCTCGGGTTCGTTTCTTCTTTCGGGACTCTCGGCGACGCGAGCGATTTCTTCTTTGCCGCCTTCCTGGCCAACGAAATTTGCCTCCTCTTGATTCTTCTCCACAGTTCTCACTGTCGGGAGTTCTTGTTTTGAATTTAAATTATTCGGATGGAGCGGAAGGTGCGATTTATTTTTTTCTTCCTTATATTCGATTTCCTCCCGATTTTCAAATTTTTCCGGATTTTCGCAATTTTTTGACACGTCTTCCGGAAGAGAAATCGGTCCAGTGTCTGCTTGTTGCAGCAGTTGACTGTTTCTGGGATGGAAAGATGATTCGAACTCTTCTTGGTAAAGCGATTGCGTATTTTTGGAAGTCGCAGACGATTCAATATCTTCTTGTTGAAGCGATTGCGTATTTTTTAAAGTAAGAGACGATTCTGTGTCTTCCTGTTGAAGCGATTTCGTATTTTTTAAAGTCGCAAGCGATTCAATGAGTTCATGTTGAAGCGATGGCCGATTTTTTTTATTCGAAGATGATTCCGTGTCTTGCTGTTGAAGCGATTGCGTATTTTTTGAAGTAGCAGACGATTCATTGTCTCCCTGTTGAAGCGGTTGGGTATTTTTTGAAGTAGCAGACGATTCAATGTTTTTCTGTTGAAGCGATGGCCGATTTTTTAGATTCGAGGAAGATTCAGTTGTTTTTTGAAGAAGTATCGTATTTTTTGGATCTGAAGACGATTCAGTGTCTTCGTCGGGATGCAATTTAATATTTTCTTTAAGAGCATACGATTCAACATAATTTTGTTGGACCGATAGAACATTTTTTGGATTCGAACATGATTCAATATCTTCTGTTCGAAGTGATTCCATATACTTCGAATGCAAAGACGATTCCACATTTTCGTCTCGAAGCAACTTCCTATTTTCTTGAAGAAAAGATGATCCAACGTCTTTTTGTTGAGGCGAACGCATACTTATTGGATTCGAACACGAACGAATGTTTTCTTTTCGAAGCAATTCCACATTTTTCGATTGCGAGGACGATTCGATATCTTCGTCTTGAAGCAAATTCGTAGTTTCTCGAAGAAAAGGGGATTCAACATTTATTTCGTCGAGCGATTGCCGATGCATTCGATTCGAAGACGATTCAACATTTTGTTGTTGAAGCGATTTTCTATTTATCAGATTAAAAGATGATTCAACATCTTCCCGTTGAAGGGATCGCCTGTGTTTGCAATTCGAAGCCAATTCAATATCTTCGTATTGAACCAATTTCGTATTTTCTTGAAGAAAAGACGACTCGCTCTCTCCTCGCTGCAGCTTTTTCGCTCGTAAATTTTTCGGCATCAAAATCGTTTCAAATTCATCTCGCCGGCTCTGAGAGATATTCAACTTGGACCGATCAACATTCCCGTCGCCCACCCGCGGTTCTCCGACCGAAGCAATCGCTACTTCGCCGCTCTTCGATATTCTCAAACCTCGAAAGCAATATTTTCTACGCGCTCGAATTTCTTCAGACACCTTCTTTTCGCCAACCAGCGATTTTGTCTCGACGAACAAGTTCCTCGGACACTTATCCTTGGCGCATTTTATTTTGAATAGAGGATTGCACGGCGCGCTTCTCGATCTTCTTTTCTTCGACGCATCTTCTTCTTCAATAATTTTCGCATCGATGATCTTCGAAAGTTTTCCGTCAAAATGGTCATTTCTCGGATTTCGTTTCTGAATTTTCGATTCAAAAATTTCTACTCTCGAACTGTTCTCGTTCTCTCCTTTTTTGACGACAGTCTGACAATGATTCTTATTAGTTTCTCTCCATTCATCGAAGGTTTCTTGTACGGAGGTGGCTTCAATTTTTTTGACAAAATTTTGCGCCAGCTTCCTAAATCTCGGAACGGGAAGAAACTTTCGGGACTCGAAATTCACGAGTTCCACGTGCTGTTTGCTGGTCATGAATCTCGGTGAAATTTCGCTCTCGGAGCTCGAAGTTATCGACGATCTCGAAGATCTTTCGGAATCTCGCTTTTTCCTGGTCATCCTCGGTGAAAAATTCGAGGTTTCTTCAGTTTTGTCAATTTTGTCGCGTCTCTGTCGCAGCCTCGCTTCTATCCTCGAACATGGTTTCCTTCGTCTCGCGGCCTCGGGGTGAGCCTCGACGTTCGGCTGGCCGCGTTTCATTTCTCAACGTTCCATTAAATCGTAAAAATGAGGATGTCGCGAATTGAAGACATTGAATGTCACGATCATCGATGACGGATCGCTGAGGCACCCGACGCGAACAGATGACGGTCTGAAATCTTTAAAAAAAGGCATTCTTACATTTTTGAGCACAGTTAATTTTTCGCCGTTGCCTTAACCCATACAGCATGAAATATTATGAAAACATTTCAGAAATATTTTCAATCTTTCAGATATTCTAAAATATTTCTGAAATTAATGGCAAACGCATTAGAAAGTATTTTAATTTTTGCGATGCATTTCTGAAATATTTCAATGTAAGAAGTAAAATATTGATAATTTCTTGAATATTTCAGAAAGATATCTAATCAATATTTTAGCCAAATTTAAAAATATTTGTACAATGTTTTAAAAACATTCTAGCGAAATATTTCGGAAACTTTTCAATGTAGCATTTATGAGCGGATAAAAAAATATTTTCAAAATGTTTCAAAAATATTTCAGAAATATTTCGTGACATAAGAATGCAAGAGAGATAGTTGCAAAAATGGTTAATATTTGGGGTAAAAGCAAAGTTTAATCAGACGCGGTATCGAATTCTACATCAGCTAATACTTTGCTTTTTGCGAAATGTCTACCATCTCCGAATGCAATTTATTACAGTTTTTGTTGCCGACTGAGTGTGTTTCACCTCGCCTTAGGAGTACGTGAAGCATCATTAGTCGATAACAAAAACTGTAATAAATTATTTTTCACAAAAATCTCAGCTTTTTCAATCTTAAAAAAGTAAATATGCATTGGTTTTTCGTCCCGAGTCAGATTTTCGCGATAGCCTTGAGGTGATGTCAAACAGACTCAGTCGGTAACAAAAACTGTGGACCATTTTTTTCATAAAACATAATTTCCTCTGTGAAGGCGCCAAATGGTAATCTTCCCAGTAACCATTAAAGACTTTTTATAGCTCGCTTCCCCAAGTAACGATGTCAATTTTTTTTTAAGTTAAATTAACTACTCGTAACAGTTATGACTAATGTTTACTTTGTAATTAATCAACGGGCTATTTTTTATTGCACCATTACTGCAACAGTTTCTAAGACTTGCAATTAATTACCGATAAAAATTGCACCGATCGTAGATTCTACTTGCAAAAGTATCCGTCCAATGTTCAACTCTCTGCAATTGTACGGTAGCAAATTAGAACTTGCAACGAGAAAATCTATCCGCGCGCCCGTTACGTTCCGTTATTAAATATAGCCATTAGCGCATCGTACAGAAGGCATCGTAAATCATGACGAGTATCAAGGACGCAGATGTTTACTTCGTCGCGAGCTTGAGGAGCGAGGAAGAAATGGTACGCAAGAAGAAATATAAGACTTCGGCTAATTGTACGTCGGTTGGCTCGGAAACGGTCGAGCGGTCGATCATGCCTGCGCATCAGAGACCCAGAATAATAGATTGCGAATTCACAACATACATACATTCTAAGATTCACCCAAGTCAATAATTTAACAGATAAAAAATATGAATTAAAGTAATCGTATGGAAATTTTATGTGAAAAAAGTTCCTTGATTATATTCGTTAAACTATTGATCTGTTTTTAAAAGAATTTGATAATAACTTTTAGACATTGTTATTACGCAGAATCCATGTTCTTAACATGTGTAATATAGCTGATTTTGTTCAGATTTTTATCGTTTCAGGAAGTACTGAAATTCGGGCGGAATTAATATTTTGGCCTGGAATGCGTACACGTAGCATACTTAAGGTAGTCCTTGCGAATGATGTTCACTTCGCACGAGTTTCGGAGAAATGAGAGGGGATTGCAAACACTTCTGGGTGGTATAAAAATCTAAAAAAAATCAAGCATATTAAAGATGCTGAAAAGACTAATTTAGTATAATAACAATTCCAAAATGTTATTAACAACTTGATGAAAAATAAAATTGTTCAACAAATCTCCAGGAAACCTAACCTTTTTTAAGGAAAATAACTCGTTCACTTTTCTGCAAACGTATAATTTTTTTCAGATTTTTCAAATTTTTTTTTAATGTGTAGCAAGTCACAAAATTCAACACGAATTAAAAAATCTGCACAAATTTATACGTATTCAGAAAAATGAACGACTCATTTTTATTTAAAAAAAAGTTAGGTTTCCAGGAGATTTGTTGAACAATTTTATTTTTCATCACTTTGTTAATAACACTTTGGAATTATTATTATGCAAAATTAATCTTTTCAGCACCTTTAATATACTTGATTTGTTCAGATTTTTATTTTATTAATACTTAGATCAAAGATAGAGAAAAAATATAAAGTACTGCGGACTCGCGAATCAATCAGGAATTGATGAGCAACAAGAAAAAGTGAAGTCACCGGACTAATGTTCAATAGAACTGCGATCAAAGTGCACGGTTTTGGTCCAAATCACGTTTCCTAATCTAATTGTCGTAAAAATGTCGTAAAGAGATAAGTTTCTCTGCAGACCGAACAATCTTTGATCGACATTTTTTTACAATCCTCATAATTTGTCATAACCTCATCATTTTTATCCTCATAATTTATCATAACCGGTTTTAATATCGTTTTCATCGCAATTCAGCAATTAATGCTATATAAGTAATCGATTATAGATTACGATTATTGTAGTTTGCTGAATGAAATATTTAAATTGTTATCGAGCGAATGATAACGCGTAACAATAGTCGACGATATCCGAGAGTTGGCGTGTTAACGAGCCAGCGATAACCGGACGAGGACGGCCACGAGGTTCACTGACCGGTAGAGAGCGACGATGTAGCTGAACCAGAGAAGTAGCAGACCGTAACTCCGTAGCCGTGACCGTGACCGAGTTGCGCTTCGAATCTTGTTTCTTCTTCCCCTTCTTCATTTTTTCCTTTTTTTCTTCCTCCACCGCTGTTGTCGTCCGTTTTTCTTAAAGCTGCTATCGGTACCATTCTTGCTTCACGGCCTCGATAGAATCCTCTTCCACGTCGCGTTTCTTCCTTAAGAGTATCCCAAGCTTCGTCAAGGTTTCAATCATCGATTTGCACAGTTAGCCAATAACTGTTGAGAGTAGAACATCACAGCGTCAATATTTGAAATAACAAGTTACACTAAGTATGCCTCAGATCTTTTCAACCTAAGGAGTTCGTAACACTTTTACACATTTTTCGATTTTGCTCCTTCATTGAGGATGAATTTTTTGTCAAAACCTAAAAAAAAAAGGGAGTCTTTTTTCTTCATTTCTTTAAATCTTAGTTTAATTTTTTAATTTTTAGTCTTTTAATTTTTTATTTTTAATCGTCGCGTCAACGACTTTAAAATGCAACATACCAAAATGACATTTCGAAAAAATATTCAATGTACGTATGGGCATGGCAAAAAAAGACGAAAAAGAAAAAATAATTATCTGAAATTTTGGCAACAAGTCGAGTTACATTTACATTTGCGCAGAGTCAGCAAAGGAGTAGAGAATTTATGAATATTTGTTTTTTATTTTTAAAAATAATAATAATTAACCGATCGAAACATTTCGTTAAAGTAATGTGAAGGTAACAACAAGCTTGTTTGACATTAATTTTGATGAAAATCTATACTAAATATCTGAAAAAAAAATCTGTTTATAAAGCGTCAATTTGATCAAATTGTTAATTAAACAAAAAAAATTACCAACGCGGCCTTGACTAATAAATCGAGCTGCGGATAACGGAAATGTTGATAAATAAAAAACCGGATCCTCGATATGGGCCTGATCCGATTGCGTGATACAAAAATAAAAGTTAAATGCATTCCATAAAGTTTTACGTGTAAAACAATATCACGATATGAGTTGTCGATATATAAGAAACTGGGATAGAATTTTTTTTTACTGTGGAAACGAAATTTCACAATATACGAAAAAAATATCGAAAAATTCGTTTTAAAAAAACCAGCTTTGGGGCAGTTTTTGGTGTTCTTTTCGTTTTTTGTGTAAAACTCCTAAAAATCGGAAACCAAATTAGTAAAGTCGTGTGGAATACCGAAACTCTTCTCCGACGCAGTCCAAACCTCTGAGGATTCTCGGTAGGACTCGTCGGATCATATCTGAGAAACAGGATCGAACACTCGAAGCAGGATTAATCGTCGTTGGAAGAAGAGATCTCTGAGGGCAACAAAATAAAAAATCGATAAATACAATATCTTTTTTTTTTTCATATATATATTTTTTTCTTTCACGTAGAGTAACTGTATTCACGGTTACAAATGGCATTGCTGGCAGGTAGTCTACGAGTTTGTTAAAAATAAAAATTAAAAAATAAAAGCAAAGTCGACGTACTTACCACGAAGATTACGCGAAGGTGGTTAAAGGTCGCGTCGGCGAAAAAAATCGACCCACGCGGATAAACTTAGCCGTGGCGAATATTTGCCTCGGGCCGTCCTTCCTTAAATCCTCTACGTGCCGGGTTACAGTATACTATAATTTTATGTGCAAATGTACATAGTATCATTACAATAATACGTGTATTATGTGTTTCCGTAAAAAAAAATGTTCAGTTCTTGACTTTTCATTCTCGGCACTGCACTAGAGACAGAGCTGACTTGTCTCGCTACTCCGAAATCGGCAATTCTTTTTAAATTTACCCCGTAATTTCTTTAATCCGTCATTTTGTATTTAATCAGTGATAAACAGTGTATACGTGTTTTTAAATAGCAAAAAAAAATGTTTCTGAATTTCTTTCAAAAATGTTTAAAAAGTTCCATTCATTCAGAACGTTTCTATTTTTTTTTTTTTACAGAAATTGATCATCAAATTTTTAGATAAAAATATTTGATAATAATAAATAATTAAAGAATAAAGAATAATAAATAAATGCAATTATTTACACCGTCACGGTAATTGAATTGTTTTTTTAATGAGACTGATTCATCGGAATTATGAGACTAACATGGCAGAAGTGCCGATTTCAAAGTAACCAGCGTGTATCCGATCTGCACTCCAGTCTATGGTTTTTATTGTATAACCTAATCCGACATCTATCTTTTTGTTTCCGGGTTCGTTAATCGGCGATCATCGTTGACCTCCAATGCACTGATTTCATTATTATTTACGTCGTTAAATGCTTGCAATAAAAAAATTCTTTATTACTTCTCGGTTGTTCTGCGTGTCCTTTTGTGTTCGTTATCTTCCTAGCGAGAGGCGTGTAAATTCCGTTTTAGCGTAAAAGTAAATATCTCTACGGTAATCATTTTCACAAAAAAAAAGACATGAAAGAAACATTGATTCACTCGGTCGATGAACGAAAGCAATTTTGTCATTCGAGACGAGAGTACGCGAGGAGCTTGGCGGCTGCGAAACTTAATAATCGCGTTTGCTAGGAAGCGAGCATTATTTTTATTTTTATTTTTATTTTATTATTTTAGTGTGATTGGCTTTACAAATGTATGAAAGTGGAAAACACGCGCGTGCGCGTACTCTCGTTCTCGCTTCTATCTACTTAATTCACTCTCACTCTCGAAATACTTAATTTTCTTTTCTTTCTTTTTTTAGCGTGTATACTGGAAAAAGCTTCGAGAAATTGATTCCCAACTTTTTTTTCTCATTCCATTGTGTTGTTCTTTTTTACCGTCAACTTAATCACTTATGAACTATCAAAGTTTATTCATCCGTTATTGACGAATCGCTGCTCGACCAGCGACGCTCGTTTGTGAAGAAAACAAAAAATTGTTTGTTTTTTTGTTCTATTTTTTGTTTTTTCTTTTTGTCGTACTGGGAAATCTCGGGTTTTGGTAAATTTCTCACTCAATCTCTATCACTCGCCGTTTCAATTCGTCCCTTAATTATCGCGCGTTATAGAATGAACATTCGAAGAACCTGGTGGAGAGGGGCATGTGTCGGCTCTTGTTTTTATTTTCTTTATTCTTTCCAGTCTTTCTTGATGTCAAAGGACCATTCCCAGTTAAGATGCTCGTGCTTGTCGTCGTCCGTGAAGAGAGAACTGACGATGTACGAGCCTCGCGCTATCATGCCCGCTGGTGCGTCCTCGGATGGGGTAGTGTAAGACTGAATCTCCTTCTTAGGAGGATAGGAACCGACCATGTGCGTCATCTTGTCCACTGAAAAAAAAATAACAGTAATAACTTTTTGAATTTGAACGACAAACTTGAATACATAATTTTTTTGTGAAAAATCAAATTTTACTATACAAAAAAATAATTTCGGAGAAATATTTATTTTTCCCGGTGGGAAAAGGGCGCACGTGAAGCTTGAGTAAATTTTCACATTTTCACACCTTGTGAAATAAAATGTTGTACGACACTCGTGGGAAAAATGTTTTCTTAACTCGTGTTATTGCAACACTGGCCTTCGACTCGTGATGCAAAGTCACACTCGTCAGAAAAAGTTTTATCGCACTCGTATCGTAAATTACTATTTTAAAACTGTTTGTCGGTAATGAAAGCGACATGTTCGGTAGAAAATTATCAATATTTTACAACAGTTTATAATTAATTATGGAGAATTGCGTAATCGTTGTTGTAAAAAAAAACGCGGCAATTTATTTATTTAACTCACCAAGGACGCCCAGTCGGTAAGTTTTCTGCACGTATTTCAATCCATGCACAATTTCACGCTGTACAACGAAGTCTATACGTATTTTGTAGCTGACTCCTTCTTTGATGACAAAAGTTTGTTTTTTCAGCTGTGTCAGGTCTCCCGTGAGATCGAGTTCCATGTCTGGTCTGCCCGACACGCACAGAGCGAGCTTCTTCACAATCACTTTTCTTGGATCGTCGGCATCTGAAAAATTTGGAAAAATGTTTCATTAACTCATTGTCTTCTGAACGTTTGACAAATTTTTTTTTTCACGATTAAGACTGACCAGAAAATTGTAACGAAATTGATTCACACATTGGTATTAAAAAATTATGAATATATTATTGTAAAAAAATTGCAGATGAAACAAATTTATTCAAGTACTAAATATTTAAAATGTCTGATATTTTTTTTTTTTATTTCAAAGAATTTATAACATTGTTATCGAAATTGCATGTGTAAAAAATTGCTGGTAATATTATTATTAGAAGTTCCCGACAATTCCTCTAAACATTGTCATTAAAAATTCATAAAAATATTGTTATTTGTTATTCACAAAAATATTGTTATTGAAAATTCATAAAAATATTGCCATAAACATATCGCGAGTGCATATAAAAATAAAATACTGTAAGTGCAAAATAATTTATCAAAATTGTGTTATCAACAATTGCAAGAGCAGAATTTTTTTTGTTAGCTGTAAAAAATTTAGAAGGAAAAGAATTATGAAAACACACCGACGACGACGCCGCCAGCTTTTGCCTCGCCGAGCAGAGTTTCCTTGTACTTCCTCAGACTCTCGTCCTCCTTGTCCGCCTCGAGGAGCTGTTCAATGGTCTTCTCCGGCGGAGGCTTGTAGTTGGACTCTACTTCGAGCTCCTCCTCCGCTGCGTCTATGTGCTCCGTCTTGGTATCGGCCATTGCTCGTTCTCTCTATGCTGTGGCAGAAAAATGTACATTGAACTACAAAAAAAAAATATATATTCTTCCATCTTTTCCATGCCCGATCGACCAAAAAGAGCAAGCACGTGAAATTGCAGCCAGTCGCCTCCAATTAATTTTTTCAGACCACCCGGAATTGCCTGGAATTCCTGAGGCCAAAGAACTCGCACCCAAAAAAAAAAAAAAATCGAAAAGGAATGTTTCAGTGCTTTGAGTCTGCGAGTTTGTCGATAATTCCCGAGCCGAAAAAAAAAAGCGAAATTACATTCGAAATTCAAAATGTTTTTCGGTCCAAAAAGCTGACGCAAGGAATGTTTCGCTCGAACAAAGCTCGCGAGACTATCGAAGATTGGCGAAACGTCGTTTCGTCGACAAAATCCGCGAGAGAAATTTCCAACTCCAGCGCAGAAAGGCACGTTCGACGTCTGCGACTCACCCCGTCTAACGAGCGCGATGAATTCCAGGGAAACAACGAAAATTTTCGTCGCAAATTTTAGGGTCCTCCCGTTTCTCGCACTCTCTCTCGATCCTTTCACCGTGCAATCGACGATTTGTGCGACGGCGATGTAACTTTTTTTTCCAAATAAATTTTTTGTCTCTTTTTTACGATCCAGAGATTAGAGAGAAAACCGCTCCTTGCACCGCGGGTGAGACTCTTGACCTTTGGCGAACGTCGGGAAACAACAATATGGCGCCGGCTAATCGGCGAAAGGCCGATAATCCACGCGAGCTGCGACTCGAGTTGTCGCTCCTTTGGGGAAATATTATCGAGTCTTATTTCCGCTGGTCGAAAGATTCAAACTTGTTGGTCGGTCGGGTGTTCGTTTGTTTGTATCAAGTGCAACAATCGATTGTTAATTTATCGTCGAAATTGCGAGGTTATCGGACAGCCGGCAGCGCCATTTTGACGATCGATGTCGCGGCGTTTCGCGAAAGTTCGGAAATTCTCGGAGATTTTCTCTCTCCCGCTCTCCAGCATCCGCGATTCGAATCTGTCTCGCCGAGACTACGCTTTATTTAGAAAAAGACGGGGGGGAGAGGGTTACGGGCGGGGATGAGGACGTCCGACGAGCTACTCCCTTTATCGGTCGTTCGATGAAAAATTTAACGGTGCGTTTAAGGTAGTCCTTGCGAATAGTGTTCACTTCACATAAGTTTCAGAGAAGCGAGAGGGAATTGCAAACACTTCTGGATTGTATAAAAATCTCAAAAAAATCAAGCATATTAAGGATGCTGAAAAGATTAATTTTGCATAATAATAATTCCAAAATGTTATTATCACATTGATGAAAAATAAAATCGTTCAACAAATCTCGCGGAAACCTTACTTTTTTTAAGTGCTTCGTTCACCTTTCTGAAGACGTATGCATTTTTTCAGATTTTTTAATTCACTTTCAATTTTTTTTTCTTTTTTTCGTAGTCATAAAATTGGAAGTGAATAAAAAAATTTGAAAAATTCATATGCGTTCAGAAAAATGAACGAATACTTTTTATTAAAAAACAAAAAGTTATGTTTCCGGGAGATTTGTTGAACAATTTAATTTTTCATCAATTTGTTAATAACATTTTGGAAGTATTATTATAGAAATCGTTAATCTTTTCAGCAGCTTTAATACGCTTGATTTATTTCAGATTTTTATACCATCGAGAAGTGTTTGGCAATTCCCTCTCATTTCTCTGAAACTTATACGAAGTGAACACTATTTGGCGTGGCTCGACGAGCAATTTCTCAACACTCGCGCTGAACTATATAACGGGGGCTTCAAAGGACAATTTTTCTCGCATCGCAGTCGTTCGCCGAAATCTAAGTTCCGATTAAATAAAATTAAGTTTTATACGTCTTTTTTATGTTTATTTTAATTTAATTTATTTATTTGACGGATTTCTCCTTTACAGTCAAAATATGATCTATAAATAAATCTTAAATATGAGTTTAATGTTTATGAACTTAATATAAAAAAATTATTATTGATTGTAGGGGCTGCGGGACTATCAGAAAAAATTGAAAAAATACTTCGATAAAACTCATCTGACCGAGCGCTCAGAAAGGCACCAAAGTTCGAGGTTCTGGCGGTGAGAAGTACCTTCGCAGCGAGACAAGAATCTATCGTATCGCCAATCAGGCCAACAGCCTGAACCGTGAAATTTGCCTTGGGAGGTTCGTCCAAAACTTCAAGACTGTGGTGGCAAACCAAATATTACGCGTCGAGTAAATTGCTAGTCAAAGATTTACCGTTTGTTGCTCCACTCCAAATATCTATTTTCTTAACGCACAACGTGCGAAATATTTTTTGTTTCTTTCTTTAGATATATAAAAACATCAAAGATTTATTAAGTTGTTATATTGTGAAAGGGATTTTTTCCCGTCTACCAAATAAATAAATAAATAAATAAATAAAAACAGGTTTGAAAGCACGGGACTTATAATGTTCGAGACGGAAAGTTACATTTTTTTTCTTTCAATGATATATTTATTAAATGCATTGTGAACGAGAAAATAGTGTTTCATGCACTTCTTTCTTTTATTGCTAAGAACTCACTGAAGTCTTACAAATTTTCGATGAATCGTCGGTACTTTCGAATTCCCAGTGGAGCGATAAATCCCGTTCGCATAAGCCTCGTTGCACCGACGGAAAATGTTACCTTTCCGGTTTAGATTTATTTCCTCCGTGTGGGAGATTTTTAAATTTATTAAATTAAATTCACTTCGTCTCTCAAAGCAAATCGTAACAATGTTTCAAAAGCTTGTCGAGACCCGCTTGATTTCGAAAGTTTCCTCTGCAATTCTCGATCTTCCTTGCCAATAGCTGGGGATGCACTTTTCCCAATTCCATGAGAGCGTCTGGGAACAAAATTTTTTTAAACTGATGTATTCCGAAAACCAATTTTTAAATAAAAAGTTTCATTGTCAATCTCGGATTAATCGAAATCGATAAATTATTTTAAAATTGTAGGTCATAGTTGAACCGGAAGCAATTTTAATTCGAAAGCTAAGGGTAAAAAGAAGTAAAGGAACAAAATGTTTAACTCATCTTTTTTGATAGCTTTTTTAAAAATACCTTCAATAAGCCAATTTGGACCAAAATGAAAATATGATTTTTTAATTTTTGACCATTTCAAACTTGTCAATTTACTTTTATCCCATTTTCAAAATGGTACACGCAAAATCGCAAAAACGCACTATTGGACATTTTTGCATAATAAAAAAAAACCTCGAGCGAAAAACCATTAAAAATCGAAGTAAAAAAATCTGATTGTCCTTCCCAACGAACAATTCGCTGAACAATTTCATTGAACGATCCAACCGATATAAAAATCAATCATGGTGTTTTCCACAAAATCTACAAAATTTGAAAAAAAAATGTTACAAAACAATTTTTTTTACCGAGCATCTGTGTTTGAAATGTCGCCTCCTGATCGTCCAAATGAACGATCGCCGTCGTGTAGAGAAAATCTACGTGGCTCCTGCTGAAGACGAGGTCGTATTTCTTCGGCAGAGCTCTCCACACGACCACGAGAGCCTCGACGGCCGCCGACCTGACGTCATCGCATCCGTCGTCCAGCCTCTTCAAGATAACCGGATAAGTCGAGTGGACGTTATCTTCCGTAACGAACGATAATTTTCTTCCGTTCTCGACGACCAGGCAGATCGCTCTTAGGGCGTACAATCGTGTCTTCCTGGCGTTGTCGTCGACGAGGCTAACGAGGACCGGAATAATTTTCGCGAAGAGTGCCGAAAAATCTTCGGGACTAGAAAACAAATCGATCTTTTTTCTGCCGATCTCCTGCATCTCCGAGAACTCTCCGATCTTCCCGGGCGTCGAATCCTCGAAGGACTCTGCCTTATCGACCGAGGAATCGATCGTTTCATCCCGGGCGATTTCTTCCTTCAACTCGTTCGCTGTCGAAAAAATGTCATCGTTTTTCTCGGTCGAACATCTCTGGTCGAGCAGAGCGCATAGACAACAGACCGCAGCCGTTCTTATCGCCTCGGCGGCCCTTCCGGCCGACCAGACCAATCCGGGAAATATAACTTCCTGCAAAATCGTAGCGACGAATTCCCTCGACTGTTCGATGTTCGAGATACTCTCGTCTCCGCGACTGAAATAATCGCCGAGAAGAATGAACAGTTTGAGCCTAAGTTCCGGATCGGAATCGTTGCTCATCGTGTTCTCGAGGATGGGAAGCACGAGATCGGCGTTCTTCGCCGTCGCTGTAGCTGCGCGCGTCAGGCAGACTCGGAAGATCTGCAATTCGGCGCTATAGATCGTCCAGGCGTCGGATGAAATTTTCAGGTCCAGCATTATTGATCTCAGATGAGAGACGAACAGTTCCTCCAATCCGGATTGCTCGTCGAGACGGGCGAGCTCCTCGAGAAGATTTTCGGCGATTATGAGACTATCGTCTTCTTGGCACGTCGAGAGGAGGGTGAATAAAACCGTGAAGAGATCCTGCGAGATTGCTGAACAATCCTGAAAAATAAACAAAATGACAATGACAATGACAATGACTATAACTATAACTATTTGATCATGATAGCGATGATAAAGTTCGTGATTTAGCAGAATCGTGCGAACCCTCGTCTGTGACTTGCCTTTTTGCAAACGACGATAAGCGATTCGCAGCAGCGCAACAGTTGCTCCTGATAGCGAGCTTTCTTGCTTCTGCAGACATGTGATTGTCGAAGAAAATTGCCGATTTCGATTAGCTTCGGTCGAAGGCTGGTCGCCTCGCTGCCTCGTAGTATCGCGGCGAAGACTCTCAGGTGTCCGGCGGTTATTGTTTCCTCGAGCGCCGGAAGTACGAACTGGCAATATATCGATGGTGGAACGAAGTATCCCATGTATTCCGCTGCAAGCTCGACGTTCGTCGCAACTCGTGGATCTTCGTCGTTGCAGGCTCTGAAAAAAATATATAAATATAACATTTTTTATACAAATGAAATAATATTCACTGTAAAAAAAACATATAAAATTTAATGCACCATTCCGGAAGTTTTTAAACTTCCGGAAAACTGGTATATTAAATTTCATGTACAATTGTGATGACAAATTAACGCTTAATGTATTAAAAACTCTGGGAATACTTTATTTTTAACAATTTTCCTTAGTTTGACTATGAAAGTACGTTAATTTTTATAATTTACTTTAATTTCAATGAAAAAGTATATGAATTTTTCATCACAATTGTACATTAAATTCAATGTACCAGTTTTGGCATAAAATCTTCCAGTTCAGTATATTAAATTTACAATTTTTTTACAGTGTTTCACATTTATACTATACACACATAAAAAAATTATAAAAGTTCTTTAAAAAAAACCTCTAAACGCAAAGAATCTCATACTAGTTAATGTCAATTAACAAATAAATGTTCTTACTTACAATATAATAGGAAATTACTGCAAATGTTATGTTTTGTATATAAATATTTATTTGTTTATCAACATCTATCAGAAAATTCGGATGTTAATATTACTTTTGGAGCTTCAGTTCGCAGTTTTTTTTTTCAGGATCGAATATAAATCAGTGAAAGAAAAGTACCTGTACATAGCAGGCAACAGTTTTTCGATGTGCTGAGTGACATCCTGCTCGACGTTCAGCACGAGAACGCACAGGAGTTGGGCCGAACGGACTCTGATATCGGCGAGCCAGTCGCCGAGTTCGCGGGCGATTCCACCCACGAGCTTGCAAAGATTCTGCTGCACGATGACTCGGCAACCCAAATTCGGTCTTTTAACTGAAAAAAAATGAATAAAAATAAATACGTAAATTAAATTTTTCAATGCAGCATTGTGTAATTATAAATTCGTTATTAAAATTATTATAATTGAGGAGTTGTTACCATTCGGCGGATAGTGGGCCGGATCCTCGATCAAAAAATCCATTTTGTCCTTAAACTTTTCGTCGTTTTCGTTTTCCCGCATGTAGAGCCTTCCAGCATCGTCCCAGAGCTCGCCAGCTCGATTCCTTATTTTCTCGATCTCGTCGTGAAGCCCGGTGACGAGAAGCGGTATCAATTTGTGCCACCAGCTGTATCGGTCGCGAAGCTCCAGAAGCCATCGACCGGCGACTTCCACCACCGCTTAAATAATCGAAAATAAAATTACAGTAATTACCAACAACAATTACAATTACTCATCGAAAATTATAATTGAAATAATTAAGGAGTATAAGTTTAATTACAACATGCGAGAAATACATAATTACCGAACTAACTTGTAATTCGATTGTCATAATTTTTATTGTAACTTATAATAACTGTAATTGTAATACGCAATTACAAAATCCAGTGAGAATTTATTAATCGGGTAATAAAATTCAAATCATTCGATTACGGAATTTAATTTTAATCGCGGTGCTTTTTCAATCACGCCCCGGTGTAATGTGTTAATTTAATTATTATAATTTCTATTGCTATTACGAATGTTACGAATTACTTTTTGCGACAGACCATTTATAAATCGTCCATATTTTCGAAGATTTTCCGATGGATATCGAAGCTTCCTTGTGAACAGCATGAAATGCGTAGCTGCTTTGTATAAAATTTACTGCCAAATTGGTGAAAAATGGTCGCATCTTGGTACCAAATTACCCACGGCTAAATTTTGATAAGGGATTTCTTTTTTGAAATTCAGTATACGAAATATGTATTGAACCAGTATTTTTTGTTTATCAAACGAAATTTAAGATCAAATGTGCGGAATCCGTTTTAACCGTGTATACAATTTGGATCATACATTTTGGTTTATTCGACGTTTTATCGGTTTGAATGTGCAATTACCACTCACAATTGAAATCTATAATTATCGCCCGATTTATAAAAAATGATAATGATAATGATTTACAAACTATAAATAATTCTAAGACTACCAATACTACAATACAATAAATTACTAAAGTAAATACATTAATTAAAAGTAAATAAATAAATTTACTAAAGTAAATAAATAAAGCTCACCGAGTCTGACCGCGCCGCTTTGATCGAAGAGTCTCTCGGCGAGTGGGGTCGACACTTCGTCCATGGATTTGCTATTGCCGTGCTGCAGCACCTTGCCGATAGCTCCGACAGCGGCTACGCGAACTTTGTAATGCTGATGAGTAAAATTGGTCAGTATCGGCTTGACGAGACTCTCGGATCGTGGATAAAATTGTGCCGGCACGGACACGGCGAGTTCCTCGATGCATCGGCAACTCTCGCGCTTTATCTCCGGAAAACTGTCGGTCACGGTCCTGCTGAATATCGCGACGAAATCGTCGCAGTAGGGCGCCAAAATTTTACAATACTTTTCGATGACGAGACCCAACAGAACGACGCAGTTCCGTCGCACTTCCTCGCTCGGCTCTATCAGCTCCTGGAAGCTCAGGCGACGCGACAATATCGGTATCAGATGAACAATACTTTTTTCCGACACCGGTAGAACGAGCAAAAAATTTTTCCACAGCTCGACGCAAGCGTTTCTGCACGACTCGGCTGGGTCGGTCAGCGCCCTCGAGAGTTGCTTGTCGACGATTCCCCAGATCTCGGAAAAATCGCTCGGACTGAGTTCGTTCGGCGACCCGAACAACTTCCCGTGCAACTCTTCGAGGGCCGCTTTTCTTCGGGATTTATCCTCGGACTGAATCGACACGCAGAATCTGCTTAGTTGCAGGTCGGATATCGGCGACATTGTTGAATTAAAATTATTTTTCTTACGAACGATCGGCGGACGCAAACACTTTTTTTTTTTTTTTTTTTTGGGGGTGGAGTTTCGGTAAGCAACGCAACGGTTGCCTGGATATCGACACCATGGCAACCCGAATCTTGTTTACAAACGAGGTATAAGTCGCGAGAATTTATCGCAATTTTTGTCTATCATTTTTTTGCCTCCTCATGAGGATCTTGTGTGCTTCTGGGAAAAAAGACCAAGATTTTTTCCGTCGCTGTTCAACATTTTTCAAAACATCGAAGAAACACGTTTACAAAAAATGTTCGGATGTACGCGTGTGTGTGTGTGTGTGTATGAATTAGATAGAAAAAATGCAAACCGCTGTAAATCGAGAATACGATCAAGCTGAGATTTCGAAAAATGTGTGGTCAATGGTAAATGTCGCTTCAAAATTTCATTGAAAATTTAACAGTAGTTTTTTTAAAGCGTTTGTTAATTTCTTCAAAGATGATTTTTAATTTATTCAAAAATATTATCGATCAATGATCCCTATTAAATTTTAGCTACGCAAAAAGGACGTCGGACTTGCAACGTCCCTTGTAGAGAGATTTTACGCTCCGATTTATCAAATTGGCGAGAACGAATTATTTAACAATTTTCCAGTCGATCTGGTAAAATTTAATAAAGTACGTTTCAAAAAAATACATTACAATTTTTTTTTCTCTTCACTCCCGATGAATTTCCGAAATTGTTGGTACAGCATTATTTAATTGAAATATATTTATTGACACGTCTCGTTCGGACTACATTCGATCGAAGACCACTAGCACGACGAGGAACCTATTGTTACATCATTGGTAGATTTATCATTATTATTACGTTTTTTTTAATCATCATAATCATCTTTGTCAAACACAGAGAGACACACTATGATTCATTTTCTATTATGCGATTGATTATGCTACATTCGAGATACGAAAGAAAAGAAAAAAACGACTAATTCGTTTTGCACAGACTCGATCTTATCGATAATACTTTAACGGACTACCGTGTGTGGGATACTTTCTTTCGCGCCGCGTTTTTCTCCGTATCTTTTATTTTGGTGTATTTTGCTGATTGTTTTTTTTTTTCACTCTTCGATTTTACATTGGATTCGCTATCGATTTTGCAATCGCCGCGATATTCGCATTCCCTTTGTTGTTCGATAAATTACGTTTACGAAAAAAAAAAATTATAATACACTTCTCCACGCTTCGTTATCGTAAGATGTATCGTGTATATATCGCACCCCTAGAACATCAGTGTAACATCTCTTATGGCATTACCATATGAGTTGTTACACTGCTGTTTTAAGGGTGCGATATGTGAATATATATTTCATTCCTGTATATAATATATATAAACATATATATTTTTTTTGGCGCTGAACGAGCCACGAATCCAATGTAAAGTCAGCTTAGGATGTGCAAGTGATTACGCGGAAAGATTTTGAAAAAAAGAACGAACCAAAAATTGGTTGATTTGGACGGAGATAATTCGCGATGGCCTTCGTATGGTTTGCAACGATAAAAAAAAATTCACAGAAAAAATATCTCGCTCGAAATCGCTTATTTCCATTCGATCGCCAGCGTGTACTCGTATTCGTCCGACAAAATATATAAAAATATCATAGAAAATCGAGGAATATTTAACGTGTGTATAATACGTGTTTCCAGATATGGTCCCTGACGCGGAACGATACGTAAGTAGATTCCACTCCAATTCTTGTTTTTTTTCTTCTCATTTTTTTTGCCGCCCCTCGAAACGCCGGATTCCCTTGATTTTCTCGAGCCGAATTTCTTTCCCCATAAATTTTTTTCGTTAAATCGAATATTTAATCCTCCCCTCTCTCAATGTGCCCTCACATCTTAATCCTCCGTTGTGACGTTCTTGAAGAGATACGACATCGACTCCTTGTTGTGAATTCGTCGTATAGCCTCTGCCAGCAGAATGCTTATGTCCACGGTCTTGATCTTCGAGCATTGGCTCTTCTGCAATTCGTGGGGAATCGTGTTTGTCACGACGACCTGAAAAAACAATCGCGGTTCGATGAAATTCGTGAAAACGTTCTTCGTTTATTTTTTTCCCCTCGAATACGCAAACTTCTTCTCGAACATTTGTCAACAATAAAGAAGTAACGAAAAAAAAAAAAATTACGGATTAAATAATGATCGGAATTTGGCGATAGCGTTACTTTTCCATACAATAACACTCGCCAGAAATTGCATATCTTATGTAATACACGTTACACTATCGTTATAGGTGCATCATGTAATTGACCCACCACCAGTCTCTATCTCGTTAAATTACTGAATTCTTTGGAATGTCCTTTTGAGGATTTAAAAAAAAATCTAATTTTTTTGCTAAAGTTTTTGCAATGTTTTGTTTTTACTTCGAAACGCCATGCTCCAAACGGTTAAACATGCAAAACCTGCGTATGTGTAAAAACCGCTGCAAATAAATTTTGACACATTGCTTCCTTGTTCGACTTGTGAAAAAAAACTTCCTTCACAAAAAATGCTCTGTGTCATATCTGTCGTTCCACTATGTGATGGATAAAATGGTAGTTAGTAATTGGTAATTAGTAATTGGTAATCGGTAATTGGAACTCGTACGAATAATTAGTTATTGTTACTGGCAATTGTAATTCGTGCCAGTAATTAGTAATTTTAATTACCTCGTCGATCGGTGATTCTTCGATGAGCCTCGGTGCGTCCGAGCTCAACAGTCCGTGAGTTGCGAGAACGTAAATCTTTATGGCACCTCGTTCCTTGAGGACTTCAGCGGCAGCGACGAAGGACTGAACATCGTCGACCATGTCGTCCTGAAACAAATCGTCCTGTGGCGACCGAAAAAATTTCTAACGAACGTGCTAATAAAAGAAAAAAATGTGAATAGTTGATAATCCAAAAAAAATCTCCGACATTTGGAAATTTTTTTGTTCTTTCCGTGTCGAACTTTTTCTTACCACCATTATCGCGATGTGTCCGCTAACGTCACCGACCACGTTTATTGGCGGCTTTTCCTTGGCCGGATGGACCGGAACACCAACACCGACCTCCATCGTCCTCGAAGACATGAGGACCGCGGGCGGCGAGTAACGACCGTCGTTCATATCAGATTCCGACTCTCTTTGCTCGCCGTGTATCACCGCGATACCCACGCGAAGACGCTCCGCGTAACTCGTAGCTTTCTTCGCGCTACCCGGATTCTTCGCTACTATCACCGAATTTTTGTAATCGGGAACCTGTTAGATAAAATATATAAATTAATAAATAAACGAATAAATAAATACACAATAAAATGTATAAACAATTACATGAATAAACTATTGAATGAATAAACTATTCAATGAATAAACAAAAATTATATTTCAAGTAAAAAATTTAACACAGATATTTCATTCTACGTTCTTCTCTTTACGGATTGTCGCGGAAAAAAGTGTATTCAAAATAAATTAATTTTTTTATTTATTTTTATTTGTGATTTCTTCCTTGTGGTCAATTTTCAATTTCCGTCTCTCTATGCAATTTCTATTTACCGAGTACAAAAAAAATTAAATTAAATTTTAAAAAACTATTTAACAAGATGTTCGTTGATTACTCACGCTCTCCTGAATGTACTGTAGAAGGAAAGGGCTGGCCCGTAGGTTGTCGACCGGGCAGTCGAAGAAGCCCTGGATCTCTTTCTGATGAAGATCCATCGTTATCACGTGAGTGAGACCGCTCTTGCACATCATTTTTGCCAAAAGTTTCGAGACAATGCATCCGCGCTTGCGCATCTTGCACTGTTTCGAGTAAGGCAAGTACGGTATTACACCGATTATATTTTTCGCCGACGACGTCTTACACGCGTAAGCCATTATCAGAAGCTCCATTATATTGTTGTTGACGTCTTTAGTCCCGGTCTGAATTATGTAGAGATCCTTTCCCCGAACCGAGTCGCCGATTTCCACCATGGTCTCCCGGTTCGTCTTGTGATAGACGGTGCATCCTCCGTTTTTCACTCCGAGACGACTTTGCACAGAAAAAAAAATACAGATCTTTAGTCCAAATTGACATTGCAAAAACGTTTTAATTATTAAATAAATAACACATTTAAAATAACAATAACTCGCGCAAAGTATAATTATAATAACATCTTAATAATTTATTATTATAAATAAATGAATTAATTAAATAAATGATAATGTAACGTCGTAAAAAAAGTAAACAACGATTTACCTTGAATGATAGTTCGAGCGGGATAATAGTAATATACGATACTAGTGCGATAAAACTTTTTCTGACGAGTATGACTTTGCCGCACGAGCCGAAGGCGAGTGTTGCAAAAAGAAGTTTTTCGCACAAGTATCGTACCAAATTTTACTTTACAAGGCGTGAAAACGGGAGTTCTGCGCACTGCCATTTTCGCACCTGGTGTAATAAAGTGGATATATCGTGTGATATACTTCAATCTATTTATTCCTAACAATTTAAATATCTATTTTAAATATACATATTAATATATTAAAACATAAATATATTTCAAATATATTTAAATTTGTATTCCGCATTTTTGTATTTTTTATTTTTTATTTCCATTTACTTTTTCAACATATATATACATATATTTTTGTTTGTATTGCTCGGACGGCTAGCTCGAATAAAATGTAACACGATGCATTTATAATCGTTACAATTTATGCGATTTAAAACGTAAATCTGAAGAATTATTTTTCAACTATAAATACTGCTGCAAATGGGGCATAACGTCACCACGAAGCTTTGCCGCGAACTTGCGTTTAGTTCAAAACGTTGAATAATCATTTTTTTTTTGTCAACATTTGCGATAAGAGACATTCGTTTACGATAAGAATGCCTGGAAGTTATCGTCCTGTTGGTTCTTCAAATGTGGTACAATATCGTAAATTAAAATACCGGAATTTTGAAATAAAATTTGGCCGAATCTTCCATTATTGGACTAATCCACGATTAAATACCACGCTCCGATAAAAATTCTCTGAAACGATGTGTCCATCGGTTATGGGAAAATTTGTGTTATTGTATATTGTTCAAATGAGTAATAACCAATAATGTAAAAAATTATAGCAAAATTGGGTGCCACGTTGCGATATCGGTAACAAAAAAAGTTAATGATTATCGGATCTGAAAAAAATGTCATGCGCTTTAAATCCAACTGTAACAAAATTGTATTATTATAGTACTATTATTATGAACACATAACAAAAAATTATCGATATCAATTGCAAATAAAATTTCATGCTTGCAAAGCTACATTTCCGATGTTAAATATAATTATGGCACATCTACATTGTTTAACTGAAAATTTGTAGACCATACATTTAAGAATTGTAAAATGGTTTTTTTTGTTGATAAACAAAAATGAATACATAAACAAACATAATTAGTATAATTATGATTGTACATAATAATAATAAATATGATAATGCAAAAATTCCTTGAGCTTCGCAGCAACATAACTACTGAAAATGTATTATTAAATTATTATTATTATTGCAAAATAACGTTTAAAAAAATTCTGTATCGAAAATGACCAATAATTTTTTATAAGTTTTAATTCGAAAATTGATAGACAGCATCTTTAAGAATTGTTAATGAGATTTTCTCATTAATTTAAAAAAATGTAATTAAGTAAGTATAATTAATATTATATTTTCTAATATAATATTATATTAGTATTATACTCGTTAAATCAAACAAGCTATATATTCTAATAAATCAGTAAAAAGTAATTTAATAGTAAATTAGTAAAAGGGCTTATCTCGTCGATAAATAAATAAATAAATATATCGACAAATATAATTTTGCAACGACGAATACACTAAAGCAGTGTTTCCAGCGTTGCAGCGTAAAGCAGCTGATGCAGCGTTTCCATTCTGGTGCTCCAAACAATCTTCGCCCAAACTTCACCCAAAAGTTTCTTTCTACTTGACATAGACGACGTTTACTCCGAACTAACTTCAACTCGTCTCACCTGGCGATGAGCTCCGCCAGTTCGGGGTGCGAGTTTCCGGACACGATGACGATGTCCGAAGACCCCGGCTTGTCCATATTCATGACGAAGTCCTCTGCGAGAGCCTCCTCGAGACTCTGAACAGCACCCAAAAAATAATCGAGAACTGCTTCTGCGAGACAACATTATTGTTATTATTTACATTTTTTAAATTAAAAAAATGTTTTGATGTAAATCGCAAAAAATGTTTGCCCCTCGAGCCACTCGACGATCACGTCGTTAATTAGATTTGCCGTTTCCTCCTCGTATATTTGTTGCCATAGCTCACCTGTGACGTCTCTCAACAATAGTCTCCTCGGTTTGATCGATCAAACATTCGTTTGCGATGTAAAACGTATTCCGTATTCCCTGGCAATCGGTCGGCTCTGTACTCGTCGCGCTCGCGATACGGAGAAAAAAAAAAATCTCACGGGATCCCGCGTGAAACGTTCGGTTATCTATATCTCACGTGTGGGTCCGTTTTGTTTGGTATTGTTTTTTGTTTTTCCGCCAGACCAGTCTCGCTTATTATTTACTCATTTAGCCGACTATGCGCCGATACGGTTCGCCGAGAGTTTACCGAGCACAGCTGTTCCATTCAGGCTTGCACACTGGTGAATTTCACGGCAAATTGGTATATCTGTAAAAAAAAAAAATAAATAATAATAACATAAGGTAACGTAAATATCGATGTCCTAGGTACTTTCGTTATCGACAGCGCGCGAACTGTCGGACGAATTGTGCATTACAGTTCGAAACGTGAGATATCAGAAAATCTCCGAACGAGGCAGCGATGAATTTTTGCATTTTGTAAAGTAATTTTTTAAGACAAATTACATAAAATTTTTTGGTAAACATACGCGAGGTTTTGGAGAATTTATTTTTTGTGTGGGGCTTTTTTCAATATATACTTTTGACCATAACCTACAGTAAACATTGATTTCTAGGGACTTTTATTTTCGACGTCCAGAACGAATTGTCAAAGAATACTATGCAGTATTGTAGCGAATATATAGAATTATTTTTCATGGTATGAAAATTGGATATCTTGCGAAAAAAAAAGTAGTCGTTTCTGGAATTTATCGATGGGATATTAATACTTCGTATCGAAAATTAGTCGATCGCAAAAATGACACTAAAAGCAGGTGTGAAAGTCACGTGACCGAAAGGGATAGCGTTATTGGCGCTCGCAGAGGATCGAGTGAGAGAGACATCACGAGAATGTAGTAATTTTATTTTGTTTAGTTCTTACAACCTATTACAAAATTGCTATAATAATAATAGGCTTATAGATAGCTTATAGATAGAGAATAATGATGTGAACATTACTCTGATAGGGCATACGCGCGATCCTTATAATACGCGGAAATATAACAAAACAGCTTCTTCACATCTGCTTCTGCAAACTCGAGGTTTGCAAGGACCCGATGTTCGCTGACTACTTTTTTCCATGTTCTAAAGATTCATTTTTACCCGAATTACAAGGGCACGGCGATTCGCTATCAAACTTCCCTGATAGACAATCGCCACGAAAAGTGGCAATAAAACGGAAGCACCGTCGGACACGGTATTAAATTGTATATCCGCTAATGCTTCGCTTTTTCCCAAAAAGTCTGCGGTCTCTGAATCGCATTCATTACAGATTTTGGTTACCGACTGAGTCGTTTCACATGTCCTTAAGGGGAAGTGAAACAGCTGTTCAATGGAGCAACAACTTTATTCAAAATGGTGCTAATTTTTTTGCGAAAAAAATGCCTTCGCGCCGGATGCGAAATTACCGTGTGCATCCGGCTAGAATTTGCTTTTTCCACAAAAAAATTAGCACCCTTGAGAAAAGTTCTATACAGTTTTCATTACCGACCGCGATATTTCACTTCCACATAACACCAAAATTCGAGGAGACGCGCGCGAGACGTGCACACGACGCTATAGCGTATCCGAAGCTATCGATGTGCTAGATATCTTCATTATCGACGTGCATACGAGCTGTCAGACGTGAAATACATTTCAACATGGGATCGTCTGACGTGAAATTTTGAAGTTCTACGAAAGACGAGACGACAAATTTTGGCGACAAGTTTCGTGAGTTTTTTATCTGGTCTGATGACATTTTGTGACCATCGATGAGAATTCAACTATTATTTTCAAGTTTAAATAAAAAATATTTTCATCGAAGATAACCTCTGAAAACCTCTTTCGAAGGTGGCTGAGAATTCGCTCGGAGATAACGCGGTAACGCGACACGAAAGTGGGAGGATGCAAACGAACCGGAGCGACACGTCCGAGAGGCGATTCGAGATAGAATGCAAGTTGGAAGGGGAGATGACGACCCTTCAGAGCCTGCGAGAGGCGGAGGAACGGAGCAGAAAACTCACCAGCGGCGCCGTCGCCATTCTGTCTTCGTTGGAACAGCGATTGGCTACTCTGCGGAGAACCATCCTACCCGTTTACAACGAAACTGGAAATCTTCAGTCGCAGCAGCAGAGTGCGTTGAATCTCATTGATTTTACGAAACAACCTACTTTGCTCCGATCAATTCAATATAAAGAGCGATACAACTATCGTAGAGACGCTCTGTGCGTTATATAATTTCATTGGCAAAGGTTTATCGCCCTGAAAATATCTGCATGAGACCAATTTTTATCAAGTCATATCGGCTGCGTTCTGCATCGCAAAAACTTTCCTCGAGGACGTTCACTTAGAGAATATAATTCTACAAGTGAACAATTTTTTTGGGTTCCTACAGCAGTGCTTTGAGGGTGACTTGCCAAAGACTAAATTTGATCTCATGCAGATATCTTCAGAGTCATAAAGGTTCGATGAAAATTCACAAGCCATGTCCGTTGTGGCGTTGATCAACCAAAAAACTTTGGCAATCTTTTATTGCAGACATTGCATTTACTTACAATCGACAGTATCTCTTATTTTTCAAACTTACTATATTGTAAATATGAAAATTGGAAAAGAAATTTCAAATCGTAAGTCAAATTAATATCACAAATAAATTCATTTTTCATTGCAAATTTGCAATACTGTAAATTTGAAGAATATGACGATACAAATTCGGACATTCGGACATCGAATTTTTTCGCGAATTTATTCGCCCGCGTAGCTGAGAAATTTTTTGTCGATAGATCGAGGCGTTTTCAAGTTACAGAGGTTTCAATTTGAC
This sequence comes from Ichneumoninae sp. B BG-2022a, assembly GCA_030522725.1. Lineage (NCBI taxonomy): Eukaryota > Metazoa > Arthropoda > Insecta > Hymenoptera > Ichneumonidae > Ichneumoninae sp. B BG-2022a. The sequence continues at coordinate 1,044 of JAPYZD010000271.1, read as the reverse complement.
GAGTAGATAGGACCTTCGTCATCTTTTACAATTGAATTGAATTTTAAAAGTCAATTTTGAAATTAAAGTCAATTTTAAAAGACATTGTTTAAATTGATTTGAATTTTAAAAGTCAATTGTAAAATTGAATTCGTAGATATTCTTTGCAATAATTATTTCGACGAAATCCGGGTGCGCGTGATTATTTTTATTTTTAACTTTCTGAATTTTTTTTTTGCAGACATCGAGAGGACCCTGACGGTGTTGGATCACGCGATCGGTTACTACGGAGTTTGCCAGGAGGTCGAGAGCGCTGTTCGCGGCGGTCCAAGCGGACCCGGAGGCCTGGACAGCTTCCTCGAGGCGATGAACAGACTCTACAACGCTCAACGATATTTCCAGAAGAACAATCCGAGCTCGGTCGAGCTTGAGAATCTGGCGACGCTCTTCGGCGTCGGTCTCGACGCTCTCTGCTCCGAATTTCACGATATTCTCGCCCGGCAGAGCAAACCCATTCTGCCGATAGTGCTGCTCGATCTCATCGGCTCCGACGAGGACACGAGCGGCGAGGATGCCCCGCAGTCGCTGAATCAATTGCCCGAGAGCGCGCTCGCCGATCTCATTAAAATAGCCAGCTGGCTCGAGGAGCGCGGACACCGCAGGCACGCAAAAATCTATTCGTCCGTTCGATCCGCGGTCGTTTTGCGATCGCTTCAGCTACTCAAGGAGCATCAGCGGAGCGCGAGCGGCGGGAGCACACACGCTAGTAGTCCGATGCCGGTAAATTATGTACTTTTTTTGTTTCATTATCTCGTTCATTCATTAAGGAGGGAGTCTCGCTGCGCGCCGACTTCGCATAAGTTAGACAACAATAAGAGAAAATTGCAAGTACTTCATGATGGTGTAAAAATCTGAAAAAAATCATGCATACTAAAGGTACTGAGAAGATTAATTTTGCATACTAACAATTGCAAAATGTTATTAACAAATTCATCAAAAAATTAATTGGTTAACAAATTACCCGGCAACAAAACTTTTTTTTATGAAAATGATTCGTTTATTTTT
>JAPYZD010000270.1:0-42727 GCA_030522725.1 Ichneumoninae sp. B BG-2022a | reverse complement strand
TCATTTTTGGATCGGACAAGGTGGCAAAACTGGGCAGAAAAGCCTGATGTATCCGATAGGGCGAATTCGGGCATCCAAAAAGTATTGGAAAATGACGTTATGCCCAAAACCCCGTTTTGCCCCCTTGCCCCATTTTGCCCCGCCCTACCCTATATGAACATTATATTCTATGGATGAGCCTGTAGAGCTACTGTAGAATGCTTTTTTAATTATCATTTTTCGTCCGGAAATACGTAACTTCCGTTTTGAAAATCTCATTTCTCGGCCGGAAATGCGTTACTTCCGGTTTGATAATCTCATTTTTCTAGCGGAAGTGACGTATTTTCGGTATGGCGTTCCATTCAGTCAAAAAGTGAGATGTTCAACCCGGAAGTGACGAATTTCCTTACTGAAATATGCAGAAGATAAGATTCCTATACATGGTGTTTCTTTAACTCCACTCAGTTTTGGCGGAAATTAGTTTCGATTGAAATGAATTCGGCGTAAATACAATTTCTTCATTCGATCTGAAACAGAATTGATTGGCATCCATCGACCAGACACACGCTCTGGGGACTGGTGATAGGTGGTTTCGTTCACTGGCTACAAATCGCCGCGATAAATCAGAACATGCTTCAGCGTTACATGGCACTACCGACTCTGAAGGCGGCCAGAAGGTACACGAATTAACATCCGATTTGTCCGATTCTATGGAGATTATAGAGATTCTCAGCGAGGAAGAAATGTTTTGGCTAGACAATTTATTGCAGGGCACTCTGGGGGTTCATCTTCGGTGCTCTGAGTCTCGTTGGTATTTGCGGATACGCGGGAATGCTCATTTATGCTTGGTACCACATGTGCGATCCTCTTACGACCAAGGTACCGAATCGTGAAGTATTCTTCCTTTTTTTTCTTAAGATTCCCATGGGTATATTTATCGTGACTTTAGTTAGCTGGAGCCAAAGATCAGTTGCTGCCTCTACTCGTGATGGACATCCTTGGAGATTTTCCAGGACTTCCTGGACTGTTCGTTGCTGGAGTTTTCAGCGCGGCTCTGAGGTACGATTTCTTCATTTTGAAGATATTCACTATGTCAATCAATTGTTGTATCAATGATTCGTCTTGTTCAGTTCGTTGTCCACTGGACTGAATTCTATGGCTGCTGTAGTGATGGAGGACTTTATAAAGCCGTTCAGAAAAACTCCCTTCGCCACGAGAACTGTCGATGTACTTATGAAGCTAACAGTCGTCATACTGGGCGCCGTTTGCGTTGCGCTCGTGTTCGTCGTCGAGAAAGCCGGCTCTCACGTTCTTCAGGTTTATATCTGCTGTGTAACACCGACAATCCCTAGTGCATTTTTATTCTTCAATAAAAAATTCGCTGTTTCAGTTATCAATAAGCCTGAGCGCAATACACAGTGGTCCATCGCTCGGAATCTTCAGCATCGGTGTACTTCTTCCCTGGATCAACGCCACGGTACTCTTCGCAAATGATACCGCTTAATTATTCTGAACTTGATATTTTTTTTTCTTCATTCAGAGCGCCCTCATCGGAGGACTCACCGGCTTGGGATTCATGTCCTGGATAACCGTTTCGGCGCAAGCCGCCATCGCCAGTGGTGCGGTCAGGTAAAAGTTCATTTTATTTATGGAACGAGAGACACAAAATAATTTTTATTCTTATCAATAACATAACATCGATCTTACAGATTCGAGGAAAAGCCGGTAACGACGGAAGGCTGTACATACTGGTACCCGCAAGTGGAAAATATGCTATTCCTGATCCCACCCGAGGCTGCGATTAATGGAACTGAATCGGAACGATTGGGGTAACTACTTAGTGTTGCTACTCTTCAGGCAATTTATATAAATTATTATTTTTTTATCGCAAGGCATATCGAAACGTTTCAGAGAATCCTGGGCATTGTACCGTCTGAGCTATCTCTGGTACACCGTAGTCGGAGCCTTGGTGACTATGAGCATCGCTCTTGTCGTGAGCGTGTTCACACCGGCGAGGCCGGATAAACTGGATCCCATGCTCGTGGCGCCGTTTCTTCGTAAATACATGAAGAGCGTCGATGTAACCGAGCTTTGCCAGGTTCGGGTAAGCATATCTATTCGGTGAACGCGTTTATCGCAACAACACTTGCTAAAACACTTGCCCTTTGCAGATTCCAATGCAAGGCCTAAACGGTACAACGGCGACAGCGACGGAAGATACGAAGATAGATCAGAAAACAGCACCGACTTAGCAATGTGGAAAAAAATGACAGGGATAATTTTTTTTTTTTATCACAACTGTACGGCAGAAAAATAAAGATTGAAGATGGTCTTTCTGTGTTTTTTTTACGTAATGAATACATAACGCTTTATTATTCTACATTCACATGACAAATCATCGCGTGCAAATAATAGAGGTGTACAAGGGGTATAATAATAGGTGCACACGGTGCTTCCACGTATCAAACATTCGTTAATACCAAATTTCATGATAAATTTCACATTGAGATACAAAGTTGCCACGAAAATCGATATTCAGAGGCTTACGTCGTTCGTTTTAACTACTAATTACAAATATTAATAACGTTTAAAAAAAGTGTTTTTTGTGAAAGCGATTTTGACGGTAAATAATTAAGAGAATGTATGTGTACTGGTAGAGCTCAATTTTTTTAATCCTAATACAAAGACACGACGAATTCTTAGGCTATTAACGAAGGCGATTTACCTAAAGAGTTATTGAAAATTCCCGGCACCAGTTTGGATCAGACACGTGTCCCGAACGAACTGAGCGCGGATGGCATAAAATTGTATATACCTTCCTCGCTCGGGCTTTACCGCTACAGAGCCGACCTCGCAAAGGAAGGCGGCACTGTTTTACTCTTTACACTTAAGGCAATGTGATCGTGTAGCTGGATCCAACGTAACAATATCATTCTAGTATTAATAACACGAGTTGGGATGCTCGATCCACTTTCTGGACGGGCTTAGGAATTTATTCTCTTATGACCCTGAAGATATCTGCATGACATCAAATTTCATCCTTGGCAAGTCTTTGTCTGTGCATTGCTTTAGGAAGAAGAAAATATTGTTCGCTTATTGAATTTTATTCTACAAGTGAACTTCTCCGAGTGAAGTTAGTGCGATGCAAAAAAAACACAGCCATTATTATTTGACATAATTTACTACCATGCAGATACCTTCAAGGTGATATTATCTTTCTACAACAAATATCGGACATGAGATAGACACTAAACATACTAAACGAGCATCGGTGGAAAGTCCATCGATTGTACGATTGCCGATCGGGGGTTGAAGCGTTCAACACCGCCATTAGATCTTGTGAGACGGGTAAATGGCCAGTTTTCCCGTCTCGTTCTTAAACAGTTTTCACGTCTGTGACTTCGTAACGACGCGGTGGACTTTCGACTTCACCCGAAAACAAGTATCGGTGGGTGCTGGGTGTAAGTAATATGTTTACTTATTTTCATACGCATGAGCACGGATGCCAGTAACAACGTTTTATTCAACGCTTACGGCGATAAGATTTTCTGAGTGCACATCATTACACATTGTCGACACGATACTTTTGCGACACGTAAAACTTACACCGTTGATGTTCTTAATAGTGTTAAGAATATCAATCTTACGATCTATCGAAGAGGTATCATATAATTAAAAAAAGATATTACTTTGTATTTAAATGTTCAACGTATAAAATTACTTCTAAATTCAAAATGCACATCAAAACGTAAGTGTGTATAAAGTATAAAATAACGTGCAAAGTACATGGTGCTCCTTAAATGTAATACGTAATAATATTTAAAAAATCACCGAGTAATTGGTGCGAAATTGATGAATAAGCGATCAACGCTGTTTATCTGGAAACATTATTACATAGGAAGTTAATAGATAAAGCGATCAACGCTGTTTATCTGTAATCATTATTATATGGTGAATTCATGGTTATGTATCTCAATGATTTTGCTCGCACTTTCGCGTGGTTGCGAAAACATTGTCATTAAAAAAAATACGTTGTTCGGAAAAAACGTAGACGATATTTCTTTCGATCCTTTGCCATTAATAATTTAGCTTCACTTTTAGCTTTCACAATTTATAAGCATCGACTGCCGGACTAGAAGACGGGTTGAGATATCCTTCGAGTGGTATATAAAATTTATCGCGAATTTAAATTCGCAGCGAATGACAAGGGATGTAGTCGTATATTAAAGTTACATGCTATAAAAATATGATTTTTCGCGCGGACGGCTGATAGATTTTTTATGCTGATTATCCTGTACTATAAACCTTAGGATATAAGTGAATGTTGACTGTATGACCATCGAATTGAGATCTTGTTTATCGATGTTGATCGACTGGTTACGTATTGTGGTTTTTGTACTGAATAAAACACCAGTCGTTAACGATTTAGCGTTATATTGTATCATTAACTGATAAATGGGCACGCCCTGGAAGAGATATCTTTAATGTTTAAAGATAAAGAAAATTCATTCCCGAAATGGGCACTTAGCAAGACTGTTGTATGTTACAGATGTTTGACGGGATAATAAAAAATAATAATAAAAGCTGAGTTTCAAAATTGAAGTCAATTATTCGCTATTATTAAAGTATGATGAAGGCACAGCGGCACGAGATTTCAATGTACCTACGCTAGAAGCGTGAAATACTCAATTCGAACAGAAGTTAGTTAATAATGCGTGCCAAACATTTTTTTCTTTGTGTTCACAAAGGGATCCAGAAAAAATATCCGTAATACGAAATAATCATTAATAAACGAAAACAATCATTTACACACACACACACACACACACACACACACAACACATTCATACTTCGCACAATAAAAATTATTATCATCGTTGTCGCAAACTTTTCAATTATCACTTTCCAACTCTGTCACGGTAAGGATCACTTGGCGTCGATCTTTCTTTTTTTTTGTCTCAACATTTTTTTCTGCCCAATTTGAAAATCACGACCAAATTTGGTTGCGAAAGTTTTTTTTCTCGTTGACCAATACCACGGCGTAATGGTTGCGATATATATATGGTAATATAAAAATCTCAAACGTCAAAAAATATCGTGACATACCAACTTTTTTAGGGGCAGATAATGCCCCTAAATCGAATGATGTTATTCAGTTATTGTCCACGAACTTGTATGGATGAAAAAAAATATATACTGCTTTGTCGAATGTTAATACGCGTAAATCTCTTGAGAGTAACACCTCACAGTGAAGTCAGCGGAGTGGGTTGTCCTTATAGATCATTGCCATCATCGTGCTGTTGGTTAATATTTTTTCACGGTTTTGTGCTGCAACCAGAGAAAGTATTTCTCTTCGTTCGCGTCTTTTCGTCAGGACAGCAGTCCGTTAACGAACGAAAAATTTCGTGGATCATTCTATGCCTTTCGTTATAATCTTTCTTATCACGATTATGTTTTCGCCTCCGTCGCATCCTGTTAACCAGCGACATCATCTTCTTCTACCGAGAATAACACAACACTCATAATTAATTACAATGTACTTTTCGATATCCCTATTACGGCCATTGTCTCAGCGCGCGTTAGGTGCCGGATTATGTCATTGGGTATCCAAAAAAAGGTATGGCGGTAGGTGATGTTCTCGTGACAACACTATTATTAGTTATCATTCGTGAGGGTGCATAACCGATTCTCGACCGTTAAAAATCAATTATCTCGAAAAAAAAAACGATGAGGCTTTTGAGCGCTATGAAGTAGCGGATGATTCAGTGTCGGTGAGGTGACCTTGACAATTTCTCACCTCAGGCATATCCTGCTGCAGAGCTTCATTGCCGATTTTACTCTTTTTCTCGCTCGATACTTCGGCATCGATACCGCTCGGCATTAGCTTGGTTTTCCAGCTACCGAGTTCCACGTCTGAATAGAGCTGGGCAAATTTTTCGTTGACCATCTGGGGTCGATTCATGCTACTACTGAGCGTTTTCTCGTCGACTTCGAGAACTTCGGTCAGCGGCTTCGGAGTTAATTCGTTTTGGTAAGCCAGATTCGGAGTAATTTTCACGCTTTCCTGCCATGGTGGACCCTTCCGTAGTGTTTCTTGGTGTTCTTTATAATTTGCTGTGGTCTCCAACATTGCTGGGTTCCATGGAATATCCTAGAGACGAAAATCCATCGAGCGGGGGAAAAAGGCAAAGGTAGCATTAAACGAAAAATTATGAGAGAAGCAAAGAAGCTGTGACGCGGCGTACCCGTGGTGTGCATGCGGCACTCTCGTCCCGATTGGAACTGTTACTGCTGGTCGTATTCATGAAAGCACCGTAGAAGCTTGAGTCGCTCGAATCCTCCAGACTAGATTCGAATTCATTGTCAGGGATCGTTTCGCGTTTTGAGTTGGCCGTTGCTTGAACTTCGCCGAGAGTGGAACCGCCACCGTCGATACTCACGCAGGACGAATAATGTTCACCCAGCGACAGCACCTGCAAATTTAATAATTCATTAGTACTCCAAAATTGCGTGTATAGTGTTTAAGACTTTGCGAAACATATTTTCAGTGTTTTTTTCAAAGTTAATATTATTATCTCGTGCGAAGAAGCTAACTTTTTTCGATGATTCGGAAATCGCCATGGTACTGCCTGGCTCAGCCTTTACACTGGTAGCTTGGGACTCAGGGCGCTTTAGATCCAAAGAATTTTCTTGCTGGTGAACGCCCGAGTTTGGCTGCTGCGTTTCACGAGGTATCGGAACTGGTCCTGGTATAACGAACGGTCTGTACATCGTCGGGGCAGGCGCAAGTGCACAGACCATCGGTGGATAAATCATATTGGCCAACGGTGGTGCTACGTACGAAACTGAAAGACGATAATTGTATGAAACATAAATAATATTAAATAAACACAGCCTGTACAGAGTTGAGCCATCAGTTCATAGATACTTCTGTTTACCATAAGGGTTTTGCTGAATAGAACCGTTGTGTAAAATTTGATTGGGCACCGGATGTGTCATTGAATTCAGCGAAACTTCACGGATTCGCGGCACGGTTACATAATAAATCGGGACTATCGGAGAAAATGACGGGGATCTCAGGACCTCTTGTAATCCCATACTAAAAATAATAGGAATGCACGATTAGTATGTACATAGTATGTACCTACGTATGTACATAATGAATAGGATTTTTTACGAATGTGTACGCACTTTTGCGTTGGCATGCAGATGTGAGAAGTTTGTTGCGGTGGTGCAGTGACCGGTCCCGAGGGCCACACATTCATGCTGGGCCTCAATTGAGCTGCGGGCGGCGGTGAAGAATTATCGACGCTCATCGGCATCACCGTAGGGTTGTTCGCGGCAGTTGCTGTAGGTGGTACAGATGCTATAGGCGCTACAGGTGGGCACGGTCTTACAGTTTCATCGTACTTAGAAACCTGATTAAATCAAACGTATAGAAAATGAAGTAAAAATTCGTTCTTCTAAACGCAATTGGCTACCGCGTCTCTCTATAACCAGCTAATCCTTTATTGGCATTGATTCTATTGGAAATTAAATGATTCGACGTACTTTACAGTAACTTCTGCTCTGACTGCGACTACCGCATCTCTTTCCGTTAAGAGTCTTCATCCGTTCCTTCTTTTCGTCGATAGATTTCTTCTTCGAACCGATTACCCTCGGGCCCTTGTGTTGCTTGTTATTTTTTATCTCGTATCTATGCTGTTTATGCCGCTTTATCATTAACTTCTCCATATCGATGTTGTGCTTGTTCAATAGTGATTCCGTCAGCGTTACCAGTTTGAAGCTCTCGGGTGGCGTAGTGTTCGCGCTTCTCGCGTTATCACTGTCGTATCTGCTACCGTAGCTGGTACGAATGTTGGAACCGCTACTGAGATTCCCCCCGCTGCCGCTATCGTTGGGCGTCGTATCTTTAGTGCCTGAGAGACATTAAATTAATTGATCAACAGCTCCTTTCCGTCATCCGACAGAGGGATATCTTCGTTGATTCCATTCATTCGACGCATTAGTAACATACCAGACAAGTTTTTAGTCGATTTTCCAATGTTATCGTTGCTCTGACCGCTTGAATTAAGATTCCCCTCGTCACTATCAATCGTGCTAACTTGGGGCTTACTGTTGAAGAATCTTTCCATTTTGTCGGTGTAATTGAGCTGATTGTAGCTCGGCGGTGTCTCAGACGATGACTTGCTATCGCAGTATTCGTGATGCGGCGATATAGCGCCTAGCATAACGCTGTCGCGTTCCTGCAACAAGGGATTTTGTAATCCCTTCAAATGTATATTGTAGCAACTTATAAATACCGATGAGCCGCGCAATCGGCCGTTAATTGATGCGGTTGGTTTTTTTCGAAGCATTCGTTAGAGATCGCTAGCCAGAGTTACATGTCTTTCTATTTCTTCGGTCATTATTTTCCTTCCTCACTTATTTATACTTTCCTTATGAAATGGGCTCTTATCGTTCAGACGCGCTTTGACGGCGTTAGTCGCTGACAAAATAATGCGTGAGAGCCCTTATCCAAGCGGTCGCAATATTTTTTGTTTAGTTTCAAATCTCTGCACCTTTCGCTCTCGCTGCCCTCTACACCAACCTCGCTACTTTCAAAACCTTGTAAGCGAGATGATACACATCAACACATACATACGTCTACCTTATCTTCAATTTTTTTTATTTTTTATTATTCGCCTGATGCTGTCCGCGCTAAATCTGCGGGATAGAATTGAATAAGTAATTAACGATGACAAATAAAGGGTTTATTGTCTGAAAAGAGAAGAAAGTAAAGATCCACGCCATGTTCGGGTCATGAACGACGGCAGTGGATATCTTCAGTACAGACCTTATAATTACTTCGCCGTTGCGATACACATTGTCTATATCGATGTTCGTGTTTATCGTAACGAAACGAACGAAAATAAATAAAAAAACAAAATAAAATAAAATGAAAGTAGTGGACTTACCGACGTGGATGCCTACAAGGTTTTGAAATTGACGCTATCCATCAGCGGCCCTAAATTACTCTCACTGTTCACCCTCAGCACCTCCGTGACGAACCATAGTCTTTGTGTGCGTGTTAGACCTGGGAAGATTCGTGCAGCTACGTTTACACGTTTATTACAGAGGTCTCTCGCACTCGCGGCTGAAGCACCCTAATATGTGAAAAAAGTAGCTTAGCTACCGGCTGTCCGAGACCATTAGTAATCGTTCGGTCGCGTTTAATGCCAAGCTGCAAAGTTTACTTCGTTATTGCCTGATTACTCACCTCTCCACAATCAACCCCTTTTTGTTCTACCCTCTCATATATACCTTAAACCTACTTTCTCCTTATATCCCTTAAACTTTTCTACCCACTCAATTTATATTCCCTCGTGGAAAAATGATATTTATACGTATATAATCATTGTTCATACGAAGAAAAAGAGTGAGAAGATAACTTCTCGGGACATTGTTCCAAAAGAGAAAGCAACAAACCATGGGAGACAATGACAACGAAAAAAAAAGAAAATGCAAACTCTTACCGAACGATGGTATCTTTGCACATTATTGTGGTTTTTTATTTTTTTTTAGCGACTATCAGCACCTCTCTATTCTCTAATGCACCGCAGCGACGAAACGTTGAAGAAATAACTCACAGTTTCGTCCTATCGATACACTCGCATTGCAACTCGGATTCCAACTTTTTTTGTTTGATTGAACAATAAATTGAAATAGTAAATCGATTCAATATCTACAAGTTACAGTGGTAGCAATTGAAATGTATAAAGTGAGTGAGTAAAAAAGCGAAGCATCGCTAGCATCAGATTAATAGGTGATGATACCTGCTACTCGTGTTCGTCTTAGAAAAAGCTTGCGCGTGGTACGTGCAAGGGGTGGTCGTTGGGTGATATGTGAGTATATGGGCAAACGCGTTCCCCAAGTGAAACAAATATATGTACATATATGACATATGAAATATATGCTGTAACAGTTAACGCTGGCGGGAAAAAATTGCGTTGGTAAAAGTATTTCGTTGATACTAAAACGAAGCTAATAGTCACCGAAATGCTCCTGTCCTCGGGTGACACAGGATCCTTGGAGACTGGCGCCAAGTGTTTGAACTCCTGCAGCAGGTTTTCCACGAATGACGTCAGATCATTAGATCTACGCGACAAGTCATATGCGTCGTTGTTGTCCGTTCGTTGGATTTTCTGCTCATCGTAAGAGTTAAACAAAAGAGAGGTCGTATAAAAAAAAACACATGTCTCATGGGACTTTTCAGATGTTACCTGCGAGGAGGAATATACGCGAGGCTATCGTATCATAGTCAATTTCATTGTAACATTAAGCTGCTCGAATTGTTTATCTGTTTTTTTTTTAAATATTTTTTTCGTTCGTTCGTAGTTGTGAATCGACTGTTGCGAGCCGGTTTTAAACGGACCAGACTCGTAGAAGCCCGTGGGGGTATGCGAGGATCGTCGTGGATGATATATTACCTTATCGAGAAGAGCGCGAATCTCGCCCTGAATTATCTTGGATTCCTTAAAGATTTCCACGCTGATGTTCTCCAATGCATTACGCTGACATTCGCCGGCTTGTTGAAAAACATTCGGATTCACCGGTCCCCGCAGCACCCTGTGATGACCTACGACAAACTCTATTTTTTCTTTCCACGGATTGATAAACGACGACCACTCGGTCTCCAGGATAACGTAGCCACCGTTTTGCGTTGCGAATCTGTACGGTTTCGAACGGAACGGTAAGCCTTCCATTTTGACAACCTGTTTTGAAAAAAATACTTCAACACACGCTTGTCAATTTTTCTTTTTTTTCTTGCGCTATCAATGATTTATATCGACTCGCTATAAAAAACGAATAATCATTGGCAATGGACACTCGAACGGCCTTCTGGAAAAGAAGATATTCTATGAGAGGTAGTTCGCTTATGCTCACAGTCTCGTAGATGTCTTTGATGAATGGCAGATCCTCGGGATGATACAAGTCGAAGAGTGATCGGCCTATCATGTCTTGCGGCAGATAGCCGAAGTATGGTACAGCATTATGATCTACGTGTGTCAGGATACAGTTCGGATCGTGCCGAGTCGAAAATACAGATGATATAATCGTTTCTTCTGGTACTAATATAAAAAAAAACACGGCGATGTATTGAGTTGACTTTTTTCAGTGATAAACCTAACAGCATCGAGAGAGGAGGGGTAGTTTGGTTGGAACGTTTGCAGCTCTGCCAAATATTGTTTTCTACCTTCAATATATTGGAATCATTGCGGTCTTTCAATTCGACTAAATTATCAGATCGATATCGGTCATTCCCCGTACACTTGGTCGAGCACACCACTGGCTCTCGTCAAGCTACCCTACCCCTAACGCAGCGCGTCGTCTATGGAAATATGCCGATAAAATGTTGCCAGGTCTACCTTTGTAGACAGGAAGAAGATACTGTGCGTCAATGGTAAGAAATATCGCCTTGGGCATATCCTCCTTGCTACATTCACGAAACAGCTTGACGCTCATTGTCAGGTGAAACGGAACAAACATAGATCTCGTAGGGTTTACGGAATTGCTCTCGTCGCTTCCGCTTCCGGTGGTCGACGATCTTCCTTCGTCATGTTTTTGAAGACTGCAAAACAGACTCATCTGGGGTCCACTAAAATCTGAGGGACAGGGATCGAATAAATTTTTTTTTAAATCATGAGAACGGTACATTTTGCACACGACTATTTCTTTACTTGTAATGTTGTGTAAGAAAAAAAAAAATTGAAAATCACTCGAAATGCCTTACCCGGGTTGCGATCTGCGTAGGGCAGAGCGATGTTCTTCGTGAGATAATCGGCGAACGTGGACTTGTCCGTTGGATGCACAAAGTCGATGAACGAATGGCCAACCCATGCCTCACGCGCGTATCCCAATGCTCTTTTCAACGACGGGGTCGTGTCCACTATGAGGCCATTGTACAATGATATCACCGCACCGAATCCATCCTTTATAGAATGAATATGCACACGAAACGATTGATTAGAAATTCGTAATTACACGTTTATCGATGTCCCGGACACAAAAAGAAATGAGTCCTGAGCCAGTGGCGATATATTCAATGCACGTCGAGCAAGTATTAGAGATTCAGGTACCCAGATATCTGAACGTCCAGAAACGTCAGCAAACAATTTTTTATTTTCCACAGGAATCCTTCCCGGCATTTGTCATAATTTGTCATTTCTTCTTCTTCGATTATAATTTTTTTCTCCATTTTAATCTATTTAGCAGACCCGAAATCATACGTTAATTTCAATATGGAGTGAATAGAGGTTGACGAACCGTAGATTCATTACTGCCAACGATACGATATCATTGTAACGGGTCAACAATTTACACATCGAGGCCGTGATCTCATTTTTTTTTCTCTTATCTTCCGTTTATGCACATTTGCTACGTACATTGGTCGGCATTGAAAAATAAAAAAAATAATACGTCATTTGTTTATCCGACACTCGTTCAAGCTCTGAAGACGGAGCTTATTGAGTATCAAAATTATTAGTAGATATTAGAATCCAACCGATTTCTTTGTTTTTTTTCCTTTCCACCGTTATACCTTTCTCTCTCACTCAAGTCTCATTGGTTTTACCGTGTTATATATACTATTGTGCACAGTATATTATTACGGATTCATTCCCACGTCGTGCGTAGCGCTGCTACATCGAATATTATATTGAATACTAACATTGTTGTTAGAGGTGGTATCATCCAGAGGACTGGATTTCGTACCAACTCCTCCCTCAGGGTCTGTAGAGTTAGAGTAGCCGTTGTTCTTGCCGAGTTCCGTAGCGTCGACCGACTCTACGCGTGCTACTTCTTCTTGTACATTCAACAAAAGATAAACGTTATGTCTAATTTTGTTTTTCCCCCCCCTGTTCGTTCGCCTACATTTTTTTTCTCGCTCTAAGTGCGTTCGGCCCACTGGATTCAAGAGTATTATAATTCACGAATTACCGTTTCGTGCATCTCATTTTTTAAAATTACGTTTCGAATTAAATGACGAAAGAACCGAGACTTTTACAGGGTTAACTACTGACGGCTATTTGGTACCAGAAATACTTGGAAGCCAGCAAAACAGCTTCAACGATCGTTCAACGAAGAATATTACTTTGATCGCGCTCCATTTGCAAAAATGTACGAAACAAAAGATTTGAGAAGCATCAGCAATAAACGTCGTCGGCTGAGAACGAGTCACGTTTTCTCGTCGTTAATTTTCTTTACACGTCGAGGGGGATCCATCGTTGCACAACCGGGTTGATCTTAGCGAGTTTCCGAACTACCATAGCTCTGCAACAGAATCTGCTCTGGATCGCAAACTTTTTGCTTCTTGCAAAAAATCACTGTACGTTATTTATAATCCCGGCCCAAGATTCGTTCGACGATTACTCCCGCGATACATTTTTTTTTTCATCGAGCTTTCCAGGGTTTTTCGCGTTTTCCTCCTAGCAACCAAAACCTATCCTTATTAAAAAAAAAAAAAACTCAACATATTATATATATGATGAGCTTTAAATAATTTTATTTAATTAAACTGTCGAGTGATGTAAATATATAATCGACATGAAATGCGAGTGATGCAACGCAACCTCGGGATATCCACGAACAAATGAGAATTCAATCTCCCAGAATATTCGCGGTCGTTACGAGAGCACAATACGCTGTTAACGTAACGCGTGGAAGGAAACTCGATATTGACGTGTCTATGCAGATACATTGTCGCGAACGTCTGTATGCAAATTTCGTTAAAAGAACAAATTATGTAAATAATTACATAAATTGACGAGGTGCTTGCTCGTTAGTGTCAAGGAGGAAAGAGAGAAAAATCTGAACCTACTCGATTAGATAAGCCGGTGAGTCTTAAAAAATGTCGGCTTACGTTACCAGACAGAGCGGATGGCCCAGTTGGTCGTTTGCGCGAGTAACAGCGGCCGTTCGCTATACGGGGGAAGCTTACCGTTTGTTTGTCTGTTTGTTATGCAATTTCAAATATGAGGTACTACGAGCAGCGAGGCTTTCGAAGCGTTAACTTTATGCATACATAATCTTGGACGAAGATATTATTGGAAACAATAATATAAAAGCTCAATAATAACAGCTCGGAGGTTTGTTTGGATAGCAGCTTGTTTTGTTTTGTTTTGTTTTTTTTTTTTTTTTTTTTTTTTAATAAAAAATAATTCGAATGGGAAGAGTTGAAAGTATATTTATCAGGAGTGGCTGATTGAAGGAGCTCCCGGATTAATCAAATGGTCACGGCGCAACGACTGGCCTATAAGAAATAATGGACAGGCTTGAAAATCCGCCCTTCGTCCGAAAGGTTGAAGAGGATAACCGAGCAAGCCGAGAGATTAACGAGAGAAGTACAAACGCGTCACGTTACAGACACAGGAGGGACATCGAACGAAGATCACGTGTAATTAATTTCGGCTTGTCGGGACTAAAACGGATTCGGAGTCAAAAATAAACACGAGGTTGAATTTGTATCTCATTGTTTCCTGCAGTGGATTTCGCGAATTAATTAAACACTTTCCGGGTCCAAAACTAATCGGCAACAGGGGCTCCCAATCGGGGATGTCCCTTGAGGGATTTTAGAAAATTCTGAAATTTTCAAAAATCTATATTTTTCGGGTCTCTCGGTATACGCATCGATAAAGCTCGTCGATCGAATCCTCCATGGACTGTGGACAAAGCCATATATCCGTTTCGTATCGTACTAGAAAAGCTTGCCAGTTAATTGTCAACTTAGGCGTATATATACATAATGCATGGCAATAAGCGTGTTCCTGTTTGTTTAATTGCATCTTTGTTAAAGCAGTATCGCAATAATATCGGGGCGGAGGGTAAACTTTTTCCGACAGTCGGATAAACCGATTGTTTAATTATTATTTCTCGATTCGTTAACTAATAATTGGTTACTCTCTGTCTCAGCGGTGCCGCTCGCCTTTACCTTCGCGCTTATGACGCGGTAACCAACCTGATTTAGTGCAGTTACTACTGAAGTTGGATGAACTCTCGAGACGGTTGTAAGATCCGACGTTGGTCCCTTTCTTAATCTGAGTTCCGAGTATCGTATCGCCGATCCCGAGAATTGTCGGCCCCGTCGTCGTCTTCGATTCCTTCTTCTTGTGCTCCGTCCTCCGACTGATAGGTTTCGGCAATGCGTAATTGCTGAAAGTTTTCACGAGAGAAAAAAAAAAAACATCAGTTTTTTTCTCTTGTGTTTAATCTACCACATATTTGCACAATCTTGTAATATACATTAAATAAAATAAATCACAAGAAAATATGCCGTCGTATTGTAAATCATAATATGAACGGCTAAGAATCAAAAGGGTGTGACCCCATGATAACGTATTTGGTTGGCCTTTTATCAATCGTCGACATTACGATCGTTGCATGATGCCTCGTGTCCCGAATAAACAAACGCGCCCTACCTGCACAGTCGCAGTCAATTTATTACGAAACTAACCGACTGTTACGGAACAGATTTAACGAACCAGGTGAAGGAAAACGTGCCATTTGCCGAATGGGTCTCTGTATAACGAGTCGTATGTGCACGCTCTTCTTGACGCGTAATAACGGTAGAGTCGACCTTACATTTTGAATAACGAGAGCTCCCGGAACAATAATCTGTAACGACTTTTACACGATAATTTTAGCGAATACATTCGATATCACGCATCACATACGTTCTTTTGTCCACTTTCCTGTGTTTCATAATACAAATGTTTCGTCCGCTAGTTGGATTTGAGATAACACCATCATTTCTTTTTAATTCTCTGTAACGTCATTTCCGTTTTGAAATTCTCACTTTTGGACCGGAAGTGACGTCACGTTCGAAATAGGTAATTTCCGGTTTGAAAACCTCATTTTTCGAACGGAAGTTACACAAAAAATACGTCCGAGTACAAATCTACTTTTTAAAACCGGAAGTAACGTATTCCGCCCTTTCGCTTCTGAGCGGTCGTCACAATTTCCGTGATATAATACTGGACCGGTATTTTACTACGATGACAACAGAATCGGATAGTTTCCTCAGTGAAAATAGCGGCTCGAACGAGGAGGCCTAGAGTCGAAGAAAAAATTCTCAAGGCGAGATCGTAGCCGGTTGACTCGTCACACCGCGAACCCTCGTGGCTTGCCATGTGCCTCGTCGTGGTTCGCAATGGAAACCTTCACTCTGCCGGTCGAGCGAGTGTCGGGGAGCTTGCACAACGAGAAGCCTCGGCAATGATTCGTTGGACACGTTCTCCACACACAAACCCCGAGTATCGCCTCTCACGCGGATGCTAACAAATACTAGCGATATTTTTCCACTTACGAGCTTCGACCGGGAGGTGGAAACGCGGGAAACGTGATTTTGCTTCACCGATGCGCGTTTCTTTTTTTTCCATCCACTCGTACAGCTTGGCGTGAGAAACCCGGCGATTGTCTCGACTGATCAAGGAATGGCAATTTTTCGTGCATAATTCTAATGTTTGTGCGAATTATCCGCATTCTGAAAAAATTATCATTCGCAGCCTCGTCGATATGTAACAAACGGAGTCACAAATAGCGCGAGATGTAGCTGTAGAGCATGCCGAGTCTGGCGAGACTATTAATGCCTGCAACGCACCCCGATGAGGTGGATCACGTTGCATCGTTATCGGTTTATCCCATATCGCTACGACCCACGGTACCATAACGAAAATATCACAATACAAAAATAACAGACGGTCGATAATAATGAAAAATAAAATTTCAATGTTATTTCGACATTTGTTATTTTCGTGTTGTGTCATTTTTTTCTACGTTATTTCGAAACCCGTCATCGTTGTCGCGACGTCGCATGTGCATGGATAAACATCTAATTTCATACCATGACGTACTATCCCAGGCTGGTTATGATTAATTCGTCACGTGTCAAGTTACCAATATAGTTATGAATGGCAATTGTGCAATAGATTTAGTTGGGTTACGTGTTAACATATCCAAAATAATCAAACAACGACTCATTTAGAAATCCCAATTTGGGATACCAGATTATTCACAAAAATAAAATTCACGGCCATTGACGTCGTATTTCGTACAGTGCCTGGTGCGGAATTCAAAGACTATATTTATATGTAAGAAAACTATGAGTATCGTCTCATTCGCAAACCGGAGGGTATTTCATTACATTTTATTGTGGAGGGGAATGAAAAAAATAATCGATCGCCCCGAGTCGGTCGTTGGTGGCCCGAGAAAGCGAACAAACAAATAGAACCAGAAGAGAGTCTGTGATGCAAGAGGAAAGTGGGCGCCGATTATCTAATAGATTAATGTGCATGCTCAATTTTCTCCAGAGACCACGAAGACTTCCTGATTCAAGCTTTCTCCGTACGACCGAATGACCGAAGAAACTCCTGAGATCGTTGTGGCTCGTCTAAGTGCACTTGAAACTTCCTAGTTGTTACATATCCAACCTCGCAGCCCAACTCGGTCAGTGTGTTCGCCACTGTTGCGCGACTCGTTATGTATTAAATTATTCCATGCATAACGCCATCGAAGTAGGACGGATATCTGGAACGCAGTTGAGTGAATCATTTTATTGTTATTTTTTCATCCGATGGGAATAAAGAAGAAAAATGCTTTTGCAACCGTTCGATGCGTAGACTTCGTTTCAACCTAATTTGAATGTTTCATGTTTCCACAGGACATATACGAAATGGGGGAAAAAAATGTCTTCGAAGAACTATTTTGCATGTAATGTAAATTGCAGAGACCAAGTGTGAGCAACCGGACTTTCGACGGGTACGCCGATTGCCGACGGTACGATCGGCATCACATACTTACATTCTTATATCTTGCCGGCGACAGCTCTAACCACCGCGAGGCACGCGGAGGTACACGTGCTTCGAGCTGACGGAGAATGCAAAGCCGGCGACTGTTCGTATCACATGCTCGCGCGTCTATTTAGCCCCGTTTTCTTTGTAACCTTATATTCCTCGGGTGCCGCGTGAAACATCGGACAAATTGGCTTTGCATCGATCGACTTTAACGATCTTTTAAAATGTGTGGATTTAAGTGTTTCCACTTGACATCGCTAAACTTTGGTCGAAGACGATGGTTCGAGAACGCTTAATTATTTATTTTAAAAAATTAAAATATAGCGATATAACATTTGGCACGTCGAATTTCGGGTCGCAAATTTTTTAATGGTTTCTTCACAACCCACCAAATAGTGCATAAAATTGATAGCAAAATTGAAGATATATTAATGGTATAAACGAATTATAATGTCCTACATTTATAAATTCCGTGAATCATATATCCGACAGAATAAAAAGTGGTTCTCACAAATTGCGTCTATGCATCTGTACGAAAAATTCTCTCGATCAAATAATAATGTCGATAATGTTTACCTGGAGTCAAACGTCGAAGGGTGTCCACCACAGTAGCCGCTGCTCTCCGACCGGTTGTTGTTTCTCGACAACGAGCTCCCACTACTGTAATCATACATTACAAAAAAATTTTGAAAAATATAGTACATTTAAG
Organism: Ichneumoninae sp. B BG-2022a; assembly: GCA_030522725.1. NCBI lineage: Eukaryota > Metazoa > Arthropoda > Insecta > Hymenoptera > Ichneumonidae > Ichneumoninae sp. B BG-2022a. Next base: position 24,211 of record JAPYZD010000270.1, on the reverse strand, counting down.
TTGTCCTCCGAAGTTAAAAGTTAAAAAGTTACAAGTTAAAAGATTGTCGTTTATATATGGCAATAAATTCTCGTTTTGTATTATCGGCAGTACGATACAAACTCTCATCCCTCGGGACAATTCCAAATGTTTTTTGCACCATCCTGAACTGCCGACCGATGCCCCTTTGTGATAGGGAGTGAAAAAAAAAGAAAAACAAATTAATATCGATCACATTTCAATCACTAGTACATCCGATTCTGAATATGTAATTTTTTTAAATCCTACAAACTACGTTCATGAATAAAGCAAACGCGACACTCGGAGCTGCAAATCGGTACTGAGGTACGTCACAAGGCTCTGTTGCACGGGGAGTCCTTTCTTAGCTCTCAATTCCCATTCGAGAACTTTGCGGAAAGTCAAAGAAAAAGTATTTAAAAAAAAAATGCCTTCATCACATGTTCGCCAAACGTGACTTGGCAGGAGGAGGATGAGGAGAGAGGGCGATTAACTACGGGGGTCTACGCCAGGACTTTCACTATCAACGCTTAGTGCCCGTAGAGAGACTCTAGCAGGCACACATAAACACGTTCCGTGTACCAACGATGCAGCTAGAGAATAGATTGTCAGACGATCGGTGCAACACGTACACGTAGGCGTATTTAGTGTCGAGCAGTCTTCGCTTCCACACGACTGTAGGGAGTCGGAAAAATCATTGCATAAGTAAAACCTCGATTCACGTTTACAGCCCCGTGACTCTGCTTACGATGGTGGCAAACTGGCTATACTCACTGCGTTACACGCTGCCCCCCTCCCCTTCGCCAGAGTCATACACGCGTTTATGTTTGCGAATTAGTTACGTTAGGAGTTATTAATAGTGCGGCTGTTACATTTCACCACGGAAGATACGAATTTAACTGAATGCTTCTATTTTCGGGAAATTCGGGACCGTCGCCCGTCCCGTCGTTGATGACGGATCTTATTTTAGGGCCCGTTTCTTAATGAAATACGATTTTAGGTACGCTGTAAGAATTATTACGGAACACGAAGTATTTAATCGTGATGATACGTACTTGGATTCGTCGTGACAATGCTTAGGTCCATTTATATCCATGGCATAAACACGTACGGGGATATAGGGTAGAGCGGGGCAAAATGGGCCAACGGGGCAAAGCGGGTTTTTGGGCAAAACGTAATTTCCCAATAACTTTTGGATGCCCGAATTCGCCCTATCGGATACATCAGGCTTTTCTGCCCAGTTTTGCCACCTTCTCCGATCCAAAAATGATTGGAAAATTTAGTTTTGCCCAAAAAACCCGTTTTGCCCCGTTGCCCCATTTTGCCTCGCCCTCCCCTATTTGATGTATTCCATCCGGTTTCGAATAACCAAAAACTCGGGTGTCTCCAAAAAATTGTATTTCCACCACAATTCATGATTATTTACAAAGGGTTTTTGTAATTTTTTTATTCAGAATTATTCAGAAATAAATTAGATTAAGTTATCGGATTAGTTTAAGTTATCAAAAAATTGAACTTTTTTTTAAAAACCCCTGTACCTTAAAAAGTATTAGTCGTACAAAGAAACGTTCAAGCATAAAATGTCTTCAATTAGGATATGGTACAGTTATCTTTGGTTTCGGAATTCACTGTTTACGATGCAAAACACAGCTGTTATAAAATGATCAAATTTAGTATCATGCAGATATCTTCAGGGTCATGATAGATACTGATCTGTCGGTCGGATAACTTTGAGAGATATCTCACGAGGACTATTTTTGATTTTTGTTTGAAATTTATCAACTAGCCCTCTCGACAATCAACAATTTTAATTGTGTGGCGCGACATTGTGGACCCTTCGATTCGACGCAAAGAAAAGTTGCTTTGTCATTCTTTTCATGTTTTTCTTCGGCGTGTAACTGCATGAAAAACGTTTTCGCAGCTGCCCCGAGTATCCTATCGTGTGTACTCGTACCTGTGAAACACGACAGATACCCGGGATTTTCCGTAATTTGATTAGAATGCAGATTACGCCGGTTGAAGGTGCCGAAAAAATGGCGGCTTTCCCGAAAATAGGTCTTGAAATACATACTCTGCGATCGCTCGGCGGTTGGTTAACCCTTTATAAGTCACACCGCCCGAAAACGCGCCGAAACGGGACTAACGGCCGACTAGTAAGGGCCACGCATTGCTACGGTAGCACCTAAGAGTGGGGATAGGAGTGTGACTTATAAATGTTTAAACTGTGTTTGCGATATATTTTTTTACTAGCTGGTCACGGATCTGTCACTTACTTTGCTCGTTCGATATTTAATTATAAAACACCGCGTTGGAAACAAAATCCCATTATCTTTGATGTTTATGATCTAACGTTTCCAACTGAATCGTTCGCGAGCGCGCCAACGATTAACTACCTCTCTCGCTCCCAACAGCGGTTCACATATGCTTAAATAGGTTACAACAATAGCGTCTTTGTTTTCGCTTAGGTAAAACTCACCTCCGTTGCGATTGACTATCACCCGTATTGGTGTATACGGAATCCGAAATCTTGCCTTTGTCTTTGGATAAGCGCTTCATGATTTTAGGTATAATGAGAATCGTTTATTTGTTAAAGTTCGTGTGTGTTATTTCTGAAGCGTAGATTACGCTACACTGTCAGTGAACTTGACGTTCGCGACACTCGCGCGACCGTACATTGCGCACTCTGCGCAATACGAGCGATTTGACAACAGTTAGCGACCCAAGGTTAAAAATTACGAGAAAATAAGAAACATACACGATGCCAAATACAACACGTCGTTACTAGAATTGAATAAACTCGATTCAACTGTAGGCGTGAAAACGGCAATTTTAGGATGACAGAAATATCATTCCCGCAGTTCGAGTTAAACACGTCTAATCGTGTCGAGATTCTTGTCAACAATGATCGAACGAAGACGACTCCCGAGCACTCTGCCATCAACCGAACGAACCGTGCACGTGGGTAGCGAATCTCCCCTCTCTCGATCTCCTTCTCCCGCTCGTTCCCTCTTTCTCCTTCGCGCCCGCGGTAGCTTCGCCGCGTAACAGCGACAACGTGCCGCCGGCTAAAGCAGACGACAAATCTGTTTCTCTCGCAAGCTAGAAAGATTTTTGCTGTTTATAGCTCTGCGCACGTAACAGTGAACACAAAAAAAATGCTTTTAATTAATGAACTTAATTCGCGAAGGCAAGATGGTATAAAAGTTGTGATATGCGCATCTCCTACGGTGGAAATGAATGTGTACCATGTCAATGAATAGTTTCGCTCGTATGAAACAATTGTTTGTTAAAGATTTCGCTTGTCGCGAGAGCGGGCATGCCCAGATAGAAAAGTGACGGCACAGGATCCACTCGGTACTAGCACGGGAACGCACGCCGTGCCGGTATAATGCAGACATGTATGTCCGCATGTGACGATATTGTGACGGTACGGTGGTTTGATACCAGAAATCTGCTTGCATGGTTACAGTTCGCCGTGGAGTTTTACAGCGAGCTGGAACGGTGCAAGCGGACATACATGTCTGCATTGTGCCATCACGGCGTGCCGAATATTACGGCACGCTTTTCTTACTGGCTGAGTGCATATGTGTATATGTGTGAATGGGAGAGAGTTTCGCAAGGTTCCGAAGTGTCCGAGGATCGAGTCAGTTGACCGAGAGTCATGAGGCCGACAACAAATATAAAGTCCGATAACATTTCCGATCGAATAAGGGTTCGAAGTGCTCGTCCGTAGTCCGTTAGACTAAGGAGACGAAACGTTTGATTGTATTTCTTTTTTCAATAAAATAGTTTACTCTGTTCATTCTCAAATCTTGAGCATTCGTGAAGGTACCGCTTCCCGAACCCAAAACGCGACCGGCAAGGTCGAACCAAATAACATGTTTTATTTTATAATATTGAATAACACTGACCTTCGTTGCGAATGACCGACGCCGGAGTCCGAGAGTTTGCCCTTGTCCTTCGACGAGTCCTCCATTAATGACATTCGTTGTATGACACACTTTCCGGAACGGTTGATCAAGCTTCGACAGCTGTACGCGTAAACTCCGTGAGCTTCGCGTGGCTCTACATTTCCGTCGAAATACCCCACGACAGAGGCAATATGGAATAAACCGTAAACCTCAAAATGAACTGATAAATCTTATCGAAATTCTTATATATCTTATTAAAATTGAAATAATATGATTCGAATGATATTAAGAGGTATATCAGGAGTTCAACTTGATCGAAGCACACGTCCATTCGTACGGAGTTTCGAATTGACAATGATCGTCCTGATGGTCCGAAGCGGCTCTAATACTCTCAGTTGGGCAACTTAGCCGTGCACGTAATTCACAAGATTGAATCATCCCCTCCGAAGCCGATTTCGGAAATATCGCGTTATAGAAATGACACCTGCCCGCTTAACCACCAAGGAATGACGAACGTGATTAAAATAGCTGCCTCCAGTTCCCCTTAGACTGAACGAATCGTCCCGATACGAGGACTCGTCGTCTTTATATAGCTTTACGTTCACGTAATAGGGCACGTTCGCTTGTTGTAGACATAAAAAAGGAAAACACGTTGATCGTTGCCCTTAAGGTATTGACGTAACGCGGTCGATTGGACGACGAAAAGTCGATTCATACTTATTGATTGATACTAGATAAATTAAAAAAAATCATTTTTTTATTGTATAGTATAAACTTTTTTTTTGTTCCTTTTCGTAAATATATTATACATAGCATATCTATGTATATTGCATATTTAATGTATGTACAGGGCAATAATAAATATATTGTGGTCTGAACATTATATAGCAGTGCTCAAGATAATTAAGCCGGTAATATTATCACAGTCGTCAGGTACTCGGTTGTGCTCTACTCTCGGTTGTCCTGAAAACGAAAGAAGAGAAGAGACTAGTAATATCGGTCGGATATAGGTGAATCCAGCCGGAAATGCTAAAAAAAACAGCAATTATTTATAGATTATCGTATCGTCGTTGATATCTATATTTTTATTAGTTAGCTTTAATATATAGTATATATTTATGAGAGTGAGTGAGAGTCGTTGGGTTTTTGCGTACAGCGTGTGTATTTGATTCCTTCAGGCCCACAGTCTGTTACAGTCACCTAGCAGAATTGCTGCGTACAGTCATAAAGTAAAAGTCGAGCGCACATGTTAATAGGAGAATAGTAGTAGTAAATTTGTTCATTTCGGAACTATCCTCATTTATCTTGCTCGTTTTTTTCCTTTCATTTATGTGTGGTAGGGCTTAGAGGCACAGGTGTCTTGCAGTAATGTGATGTTTTCGACATACGTTCCGTGTTTGATTTTTTTTTATACTTCATTGACTACCCTCTATTCCACATATCGCAAACACGCCTTTTTACTGTTTTCTCGGATTTACAGGACCTCGTAATCTAAAATTGATACATAAGTTGCAAACATTCGAACGGATTCTATTTCGTATATGTAATATGTCTATACCGTTTTTCATACATATGAACCATTTACACATCGTATTTCTTCTTTGTATAACTAAAGAACGAAAAATAAGAAGAATGAACACGAATGTAAAGGCAAAACTTTTTTTTACCGTGATGTATCCGTATTCTGGGGTGTCGCGATTCGGTGTCTCAATGTTATTTTTTAATCGATAAAAAACATCATCGACCCTACTTTCACTGGCAATTTCTTCGTATACCGTACTACGAAAGAGAACGCAGGTGCTATCGATTCACGGTTTTGAATAAAAAGTCTCGTGTCTAATTGAAATAAAAAAGACAAAAATGAAACTTCTATGATGATAAATTTTTACGTTTCTATAATGTTTATATACTCCCACTTATGGCCTGCCAATTCATTGTTCTCTGCGCTCACGCCTAATCACGACACCAACACGCCGGATCGGACGTCAATTGAAAGAGGAAAAAAATTCATTTCATCCGACGATCTAAAACAGCTCTTTCTTACTTTCTACAAACGACAAGTACGGATTATTCCGCTCAAACAAAACCCGTACTACATGCACAATTTTCTACATACACCCATCTATCAAGTGAACGTGTACAGTGAAAAAAAAAGATTAAACGAAGGAAGAAATGTATTACAGTCATGGATCCAATGTACTATGGTATTGAGGGACATGTATGTAACGAGTCGTAAAATTTGTACGAATCTCAAGGAACATCAGGAGTGTCCGAACTTGAATTTTTTTTTGTCTCATCCACAGGTCTGTCTAGGATAAGACCCTAATAGTTATAACTATTTGAAAATGATGTATTTGAGTAGCGTAACTTTTGTATTTAAATAGTCTTCGTTTATATCTTCATTGTTTAAGTTTGCTTTCATGATTTACCACTTGAGGTTCGCATTTGTACGAATCTTGAAAATTAAATGGTATCGATGTCGCCACAAGAAAAAAAAAAAAAAAAAAAAAAATACAAAAAAATCCTAAGGCACACTTTGTACCTTGAAAGCCTGTGCGAACAGGATATAACATTCGACGTGACAGCGATTTAACTAACGATATACGCTTGTTTGCTTCGTAAAACGAAATCACAAACACTAATTCATTGTAGTCGAAAAGTTTCATTTGTTCTTAGCGCACCTGAGCAATATAGCAATTATGAGCGGTATATGACTCATCCGTGACTCACGCTCAAGTTGAACCACAGCCTGTAACATTCAGTACAAAAATATAGATCTTTCCGTACGTCGATTGTTTTTATTTATTTTTTTCGTTTTTTTTTGTTTTCATCAAAATCATGTCTCATTTTGTTGCCGCGCTATTCGGTAGTCAAAACTTACGAAAAATATACAACTGTGTTCGCATATATGTACCGTTTCGTATCGTGTCCCAGGATGACTCTCGTTTTCATTAGGCAAATAAAAACCTCATCGCTCTTCGCACAGGCCTACACCTCAAACTATACTAACGACGGGGAAGTCCGATGTATGTGTAACGACGATAAGTAAAGGATAAAGTAAAGTAACGTTGAAGTATCAGTAACGTTGAAGTTTGGCGAACGTAAACTATAATGGATTTTTTTTCAAAGTAGGTAGTTGGAGTAGTATCCTCGGTTGCAGGCCAACGACGTGGTCAAGTGAGTCTTAAAATTCGTCTCAATTGTTGCGTGCGTCCAGCTTGTGTGTACCAGTCAGTCTGTGAAGACAAATAGAAAGATTACAATTTTTTTTTCCTCTTCCCTCTAATCGCTTCGATGATGCTTCACTATCGTCGAGAATCAGTTTCTTTTTTTTTGTCCGGGAACTATTATTAGGTCAATCTATTAGTGTACACGATCTTCCTCAGTCATTATTCTCTTTCTTTTCTTCTCTTTGTCATGCATCTGTCTTGCGTACTTACGATATACACGTAATGAGACTAATTCTCGTCCTCGTCCATTCTCAAACGTTTTCGTCGATCGTCACCAACGTTACGTTCCTCCGCCTCCAATACCTTTAGTCGCGAGCCGTATATCTCCTGTCCGTGAAGTACCTGCGAATTGTCATCCAAAAGTATGAACAGTCACGAAAAGAAAAGAAAACAAAAGTAACAAGGAACTCTAGTCGATCGTCCAGCAAAAATGTACTTTCAAACGATCGCGGCTCACTCGCGCGGATTCTGAATATCAAATTCGTGCTAAGTGAGTCACTGCCTATGCGTCACCGACTTGTATAAATTTCAGCAAAAGAAAAAAAAATATACGTAAATATATATACATACCTCGATCGCCTTGTTAGCGCTCTCGACGTTCGCGTATTTGGCGTATCCGCAATTCTTTCCCGGTAGCATGTAGACGTCTATGAGATTGCCAAATCTGCAGAAGGCATCTTTCATAGCGTAAATCGGAGGAACCGGCGGTCCGCATACGATGAAACATCTTTTCTCGACGTCGGCGTCTATGTTTGCCATCGGTTGTACCGGTGGCAGCTTGACGGTCATCGTGTGCTCCAAACCTGAACAACCAGTTGGCGAATCGTTCCGAAAGGTTAATCGATTAGTCATCGAATCCGTAAAGTGGACATTGGCGAAAGTAACACAGTTAGTATACTTTATAGACGAGAATATAGAGCAGACATATACGGTAGATAAGAAGCGTGTACAGCATGCAGCGAGGCGAGTCCCTCGCGCCGCTAGCAAAGATTACTCACTTGGTGCCGTTAGTCCGGCCGCCTGAATCAAGGATGTCGCCTGAGCAATTGTTTCCGCCAGATGGGCCAAATCCGTTCGCGCGCTGTTTATTCCCGTGACGCTCGTATTAAATGGTTTAGCTGTACTTTTCTGTGGCGGCGCGCCTGTCAAGTCCGGCTTGACGATCATTCTGTGCCCCGGCGGATACTCGAAACCGTGAAACTTTTCGCGAGCGTAAGCCGCCGCGCTCGGATTCGAATAAACAACGGTAGCCTGCCCTCGCGGCATCCTGTATCTAACGTCCGTCTTCAAATGACAATAATCCATTCCGGGCACGATGTCGAAGAGCTTCCACAGTTGATCTTGATTGAGGGCCGGATGTGCGATTACTTGCAGACGATTGTAACCCTCAGAGTTCGGAAAATTCGTCGCTATCTCCAGGCTTATGCTGCTTTTGCCGAAATTTGATGTACCGTAGTTTGTACCGAGGTTCTCGTAATTCATGGACAAGCCGTTGCTGAACTTGGAATCGCCGTGTTCGGGTTTCGGTTTTTTCGGCTCAGCGAACACGGCTTTGTACTTTCTGTCGCATTCCTCGAAAGCCTTTGCCGCGCTCGAGACTTTCCGAAATTTAACGTAACCGAAACCCTTAGATTCGTTAGTGTTGCGATCTTTGACCACCGTTGCGTACTCTATGGCTCCGAATTTCGAGAATTCTTGCTGCAGCTCACCGTCGGTCATTGATTTTGGAAGTACGCAGAATAAACGGACCCACCGCTCCTCCTCGTTCGTCTCGCGCACGGAGCCCTGATCGCGGCTGCGATAAACAGAAACAATTAGGCGTTCAATTAGTCTGTTAGAAAAATACGTTTTGCAATGTGTTCCTCAATTCATCTAATTTTACAAAAAAAGTGAGTTTTTTTTCATAAACAATTCTCGATTATTGACGTTCTTTTTTTTAAACATCTATACAGATCCAACTAGATCCAATTTAATCCAACTTCATATCAGCTTAATTGAAGAATGCGCTAAGATGGTGATAACAGATTAACTCTGTGGGCATGGCGGATGAATAAAAGAATGTGGATCAAATGTATCTGAAATTTATCTTTAGCCCAATCAGTGAAAGAAATTGATGTATTAAGGAACATAGGGCTTATTTCAATGTATGGCTAGAAATACCCACTTGGAGGCTATCATAACTTTTATAGCTCTACCGACAGAGCCCAGCATCTTGCCATTCATCTCTTCCAAGGCAAAAGCTGCCTCTGAAGTTTTTGAAAACTTGATGTACGTAACTCCTGGAAAAAAATGTAAAAAAAAAAATTAATACGAGAATTGGTGGTCTGTTTATTATATGATATTTGCGATGGCGTTATCGCGGCCGCTCTCCCTTTGATGTTCACGCGGAAAGCTTTTTTTAAGCCCTGGTAAAACATTTCCGGTAATCGCATGATAACGATTATGCGATAACCGCGCATGACGATTTTATTGTATTTGAACGATGCACGTTGCAAGCCCGAATGGAGCAAATATGCTTATTAATTAATTAATTTTTTCGCCCGGTTGGCGCGTGGCTCCGGGTCTCGTAGCGAGGCAAAACAACGAGTGCTCGGGCGTTAAGCGGTCTCGGGTTAAAGTACGACTATAAATCACGTAACAATAATGTTGCAATGTCGCCGAGCCCGTATGGACTTCACGATGGTAAATTGAATGATATGATTAGGAGTCGACGACGATAGCGAAAGATAATCGATGAGAGAGTGACTGTGTGTACACGTCGGTGACGAATATTACATTTACCTTTATTTTCACCCGTGTTACGATCCTTGACGACCCATATATCCTCGATTTTTCCAAACTTCTCGAATGCCTTTCTGAGATCATCCTCGTCTAGACTCTTGTGACAGATAACGAATAGTCGTGAATTCGGCGGATCGTCGTTCTTGGACCGTGGATCCGACTGGGTGTTGTAGTACGTGTCTCGTTCTCTGTGATCAGCCATTTTGCAAATGAATGGACGAAGCGAGAGCGGCGAGCTATGCCGCCGGCTGCGGGAGGCAACCGACGATCGTGCCAGTACCGTGGGGATAGAAAACGGTGCCCTCGTCCAACCGTGTTTCATATAAACTCTAAGAGAGAGAGCGAGAGAGAGAGACCATTTATAATGTCAATGACTCGTCCGATGCTATCCGACGGGCAGCAGCTGAGAGTACCCGGACAACGTATAATCTCTTCGTTGCATTTGCTTTACGGTCGCTCATCGCTAATGGTACGAGACGATAGTGAAAGTAAGGGGAAAGCCGGATAGTTGCAGCATCGCATTTGATGATTTTTTTTCCATTCCTCGTAACTCGAGTCATTTACGTCAGTAGGATGTTGCTACGAAAAAAAAGAATAGTAAAACCCTCTCGGTTACTATACACGATAGCCAATCGCTTGCTCCACACCCAATAGCTGTGTGTACTTTGATCTCAATTATATTTTTGTTGAACGGAAGTCAGGTGTGTAAAATTTGTGGCTTTCACACATCGAGCCTCTAAAACACGGTTGTTTAATCTGCTATCAATTATTTTAATATGATCGTTTTTATATACGATTATATATTATTACGACGAATGTACCGTGACTTTCCCTTTTTTCTTCGCATGACATATATTTCCTGCTCAGTTCGATCAGGATCTTCCGTTTTACCGTCGAACAATCTTGGTGTGAGACCGGGGAACGAAAGATCCTTATTAAACAGGTTTCTCTTAACTGGAATTACTCGTTTTTTGCCCCTCGGTCGATGAGCGAGAAGCGAGTTCATTTTCATGGTTTTTTTAAATCTCTCACTTTGCAAATTTAAATAATCGCCTTTTATTCTCGAAAATATTAATCTTGCAGCTACGTATATAATTTATGTACACAGTACTTCGTTTAAATATAGTTAATCCCGAGGGGATTATGATAACTACACCCATGATTTTTATGCATCAGCCCGTTAGTAGATATATTTTATTATCGTACACTGGCACAACTGGAAACGTACCGAAAGAAAAAAAAAAAAAACCGATCTCGTTTGTCCACAGATCGCGAAACAATTTTACGCGTCGTACGTGGAAGCAGATACGTTTCCACCGCGTCCGGTCCAATTCGTGTGGACGAATTTTCCTTCCTCTCCGAGAAGCTCGTACGTGTGAGCGCCAAAATAGTCTCTCTGAGCTTGAAGCAAGTTCGCGGGTAGACGGGCGGTTCTGAAACCATCGTAGAACGCTAGAGCGGTAGACAGTGCCGGCATAGGAATGCCTATGGTGACCGCTGTGGATACAACGACTCTCGCACTGGCTTGGCAATCCTTCATTGCCTCTGCGAAAAAATCGTCGAGCAGCAGGTTCGTTAGCTTGGGATTTTTGTCGAAAGCTTGCTTGATGTTTCCCAAAAAGGCGCTGAAACAGTCAGGAATGGAAGGGGCTGTTAATTCCATGTAATAAACAACAATAGATAACAAGACAGCAGTTCGTTCATGTGTATCCGACAGTCTATCGCGGCCAGGGCCGTCGATAAATAAGAGCGCGCAAGCTACCATCATTTTCTTTTTTTTTTTTTCACACGCGATGAAATTGGCACTCTAATCTTTTTGCGGCTGAATCGCTACCTTCTAATGATGCATCCTCCTCGCCACATGAGAGCTATTCCTCCATAATTGAGCTTCCAATTATGAACTTTGGCAGCTTCGCGCAAGAGCATGAAACCCTGAGCGTAAGAGATTATCTTCGATGCGTAGAGAGCTTTTCTAAGATGTTCCAAAAATTGTTTCTTGTCGCCCTTGTAAGTGTCGTTGGGTCCCGCGAGAACCTTGCTCGCCTCGATGCGCTCGCTCTGCAGCGCGGACAGACATCTCCCGAATACGGATTCACCGATTAGCGTTACCGGAACTCCATAGTGAAGGGCGGAAATGGCCGTCCACTTGCCCGTCCCTTTCTGGCCGGCGGTGTCGCGAATTCGTTCCAAGAGATAGCCCTTGCTGTCTTTGTACTTCAAAATATCCCGAGTTATTTCGATTAAGAAAGAGTCGAGCTCTCCCTTGTTCCAGTCGTCGAATACATCGCTCATCTCTTGCGGGCTCAGACCCAGACCATTTCTCATAACGTGGTAAGCCTCGCACGTTAGCTGCATGTCTCCGTACTCTATACCGTTGTGTACCATTTTTACGAAATGGCCGGCCCCGGTTTCGCCTACCCAGTCACAGCACGGCTCACCGTCCGATTTCGCGCATATCGCTTGAAATATCGGCTTTATGTGAGGCCAAGCTTTTGAATTTCCACCGGGCATCAGAGACGGTCCGTATCTCGCGCCTTCCTCACCACCGCTGACGCCGCTGCCGACAAATAAAATTCCCTTCTTCTCCAGCTCTTCGCAACGCGATTGCGTGTCTTGGTACTCGGAATTGCCGCCATCGATTATTATGTCGCCCGGGGACAGAAGTGGCACCAATTTCTCAATAAATGCATCCACAGCTGGGCCGGCTTTACAAAACAAAGAATAAAAATAAACAACAATAGAGTGAAAAATGTTTATTTCTTAACTCACGTTCTGTTATTATAAAGAACAGAGTCATTGTATCAGGTATCGAAGTGAAATCATATTCAAGGACATTTGAAGGACTTTTCAAGGATTTTTCAAGATCTCTCTCTCAGGATTCCCAAGGACATAAAATAATTGATATTAAAGGGGTTATTTACCTTTGACCAACAGCATAATTCTCCTTGGCAATTTAAGCTTTGCAACCATTTCCTCTAAACTGAAAGCTCCGACAACCTTGGTTCCCTTTGCTTCGTTCTCCAGAAAGGCCTTTACCTTGTCCGTCGTACGATTGTATGCGCAGACTACGAAGCCATGGTCGTTCATATTGAGAATCAAGTTCTGGCCCATGACCGCAAGGCCGATTAGGGCTATATCTGCTACACTGATAAAATAAGGAACAAAAAACGATTTTATCAGTACATAATAATTCACTACTCTTACCATGCTTAATATCGTAGGAAACACATGAATAACATAGCCTTGTATACTAAATCGATTCATTATTTCGCAGCACAGAAAATGTGAACTTGAAATTTACACAAAGTCTGTAGAGATTTTCCTTGTTAATTTTATTCTATTTTTTTTTTGTTAATGAATATTACATGTTACTAATTTTTATTTATATGTGTAAACAGATTTTGTTGTGTAGACAAGATAATAAAAAGTGTCCCCTAAAAAGCAAATGTAATAATTACACAATTACCACGATTGGAGTGAACTTGAATTATTAACATTGCATACTTCCAAGTGGAAGAGTGACTCAACGAATAATTAAATATTCGATCGGTCTACGCCACAATTTCGGTCTGAGCGAAAAGTTGTGAACGATGCACGGGAAGGTTGGATGTTGCAAGAAAACTTACGGTTTGCTCATCGTGTAGATATTTGCAGTTGCGAGGTAGATGTAATAGTTCGGCAGCTCGGTTATAACGAACGTAGAGCAAGCAACAAGTGTCCGCTGAGTTGTTGCAAATCCGAGGGATAGTTCGATAGTGCGTCGAGGATGGATAGCCGATAGCGGCGCGCGTTCGACAGTCAGCCGACCGTCCGTAAACCAATCGCGTCGGGCACATGGTCGGCGCCGCTTCCCATTATCACACCCATCGTTGCCCACTCCCGGCTAACGTGACTGATTACGTTTCGCCGAGCTATTCGAATGTTCCGTAGGCTGTTTTCTTGAGAGCCGCGGGCTCTTGGCCCTGGCCTACCCGTCAACGATTGCCCCATATTCACACAATCCTTTCACTGCCTCACTGCTGCTCTCATTCGGAATGTATAAGCTGTATAATCTGTCTCAAACAATACTATCGCAAACATTTTGTTCTGAAAATCGAAAAACTATGTCGATAAGAATTTTTTGCTAGCGCAAAAAAGAATTCACATTGTCGCGATTGAAATATCACTCGCGAATCACTGTGACAAACGAATAACAATGTAGTGGGAAATATAAAAATCTCGTGGAAACTCATGTTTTGCTCGAATTCTTAAATCGTCAAACGTGTATCGCGGTGATCGACCGAAGCGCCGCGACTATCTCGACTCACGCGCGCGCGTGCGCATGTCGGGAGTGGGAGGGGGTATTATTCGTCCAATAGGAGAATCGGGACTTTCTCATGACGTCACTCGCTCCATTGCCAGGGCGAGCGATTGGTCGGGATATCCGAATTCGGTCTTAATGGGCAAGTGCAACATGTCGCGATCGGCTTGATTAGATTAGGGCAGGTCCGCTTACCTCGCTCTTCGCAATCTTCAACGTCACTTCTACCGTCCGGAGCTTGTCAAATTTTCTTCGAACGAAAAGAAATAACAGTAAAATCTTCAAGCCTCGCCGCGATCGCCAATTGAATCGATTCGACATTGTTGGTCAGTGTTTTTCGGAGAAGAGAAAAAAGACTAATACAACTTGGAATGTCATTACGAACATAACCCCCGTAACTATGAGATGCCCTCGATTCGACGCACGGTACAACTACACTTCCTTTTTATCGTTACGAGATCAATCGAGTGATTCCCTCGAAGGTAAAACGGTGCTACAATAATTTCGCCCTTACCTCGTCGGCCTCGCGTCACAATGGGACTGCTCTTTTCGAAACTTTGGAGCTTCTTCGGAAACGAGGGTGAGTTTTTGCGTAAAATTTCTCTCCCGTTAACTTCTCTCAGCGTTCACTCTGGCTTTATGCGGGTGGTCTCTTTGTTCGCGAAACACTATCCCGCTCTGCGTAAAACGAGATCTTACCGAGCCGCGTCGAATTACTCGTCGGAATTGCTTTATCCTAAACATACATTAGACATATGCTGGGTCGATTTACGTTATGCTCGCGGTTCATTGGATGGCTCGTAATAAAAACATTTTTTGTTATTAAAAATATGTTCAACTGGCTCGGTGATCTTTGATTTGTGAGCGATTATTGGAAAAAAAATTAATTGCATAATTGTATGTGGTAGATTAGCACAGTTCGATTATACAACAACATACATTAGAGTGGAATTTGTACTTTCACTCCGAAGTGAAAGTTTACAAATGCCTACAGGAGTTAAGTTTGCTATTGGGCTTTTTGAAACCTCCATGCTCCAATTTTGGAGCGTAAACTCTGGAGTTCCCATCCTCGCTTTGCTCTCATTTCCTGTAATCTTTGTCTCGTCAAGGCAAGCCCACACATGAATTTACGTCAAATGGTAATTCAAACTCCTCTATCAGTTTGGAAATAAAGCGAGACACTTGTTCAAATATATTTGCGATGGCCAAAGTACGCACAGCTGTAATTGTACAATATATTCTGAAGCCATATGCTTTTTTTTTGTCAGTCATTGAACATATCTAATAACTCCGACCCGATTCCCATCGACAACAGGGGAATCTGTTAAATGAACAACAAAAACATGATATAAAGGAACGCAGGATTAATCCCAAAAATTGATATCAATTTGCAGAGCACAAGATCGTAATGGTGGGACTGGATAATGCCGGCAAGACGACCATACTCTATCAATTCCTGATGAACGAAGTTGTTCACACTTCGCCTACAATAGGCTCCAATGTAGAGGAAGTAGTCTGGAAGAACATACATTTTATAATGTGGGATTTAGGTGGTCAGCAGAGCCTGCGAGCAGCATGGTCTACCTACTACACTAACACAGAATTTATAATAATGGTGATAGACAGCACAGACACAGAGAGACTGAGTGTTATTCGCGAGGAATTGTACTCTATGCTCAATCACGAGGAGCTCAGTAAAGCGAACGTTCTCGTTTACGCGAACAAGCAGGACTTGAACGAAAGCATGAGCCCGGTGGAAATATCGCGGCAGCTTGACTTGACGTCCATCAAGAAACACCAGTGGCACATACAGAGCTGTTGCGCCCTGACAGGAGAAGGGTAAGAATTTATAACGACTCTCGAGATTGCCGCCGATACGTGCAGACGATTTTTCCGCTCGGCCGTTTGTGCACAGACAAACGAACGTCTTGTTTTTTTTTACAGACTGTACCAGGGCCTGGAGTGGATCGTCGGTAGATTGAAAAAAACATGACGTACGCTATGAAAATTATCGACATCTCAAACGGAATATCAACGATGTAAATTAAAGGACGGATGTGGGAACTTATGCCACTTTGATGATTGTACAAAATTAAATGAAGAACGAAGAGAAGATTTTTCAAATGATTTTGCTTCTTCTGGATTCTCCTGGGTTCAAGATAGTAATGTGATCTTCGAAGTGTAATCGTGTAAAGGAGGCTCGATGCTCGGAGGCGGCGGTGGACGGGTAATTCACGTAGCTCGCTTGAAAAAAAAAAAAAAACAAAAAACAAAAAAAATTTACACCGAGTAAACAAAACGAATACACAAATTGTTATCGCGTGTACGTGCTCCGGCGTGCACTGATTTCGAGATACCGATCAGATCGAAACGTGAGTCCAAACGCTCGTTACATACCTTTGCTTTTAACTACACATCAAGCGACACCGTTCGCCAAAATGTTTTTTTTTTCTTTATTGTCAAACAATCCCGTCCACCTTGCGTGATCGAATTGGAACTTGAGAGACCGATTGGTCGTACGATTAAAACGAGTCGTTTGGCTTGTTGCGGCAACCCTCGAAAAAAAGAAGAAAAGAGAAAAATGTACTCCGCTGTATATAGTTTTTTTATACTTCATCAATAACGGTAATCCGCTGTACAAAAGTTCGCAATTAACTATCCCCATCGACGTGTAACTGATAAATAATTGTCAGAGATTTTTATCGCTCCTCGCTTGTTGTCGCTACTCCTTCTCTCCGAAGCGCCGTAACAGTTTAAGTAGATTTGTTAGCACAAAACATCTTGTAAGACTTCGTACGACAAGGTTACCCAACAAGCCCGACTATGAAACTTGGATTTAAGTACAGACTGCTCTGTGATAAAAGCGTGGTTTCAACGACGAGGCAGTTTTTAGCTGGACAGAAGTGCTCTAAATAAAAATTATAATATTTTGAGTTAAGATTGTTAATCAAAAGTCGACTTTTAAGCCAAATTCTAATTACGGATAAATCTCGCGTTTAGGCTTAAAAAAGGAAATCATTAGTTACGCTTCGTTATTTCGCGTTGCAAAATTTTCTTGAGAGAAAAAAGAAATTAAAGATAAATGAGTGATACGTTTCATCAGTCCAACCATCAGCTGTCTTGTTCTTATATTTTGCATTGTAAATGTCCATTACCAATGTCTATAGTATATAGGTAGTAAATACTCCAGTAGATAATTTTTAATTATTATAATACGTTAACAAACCGGTAAAAGATAACTGACTAATGTAAATGGAGACTAATTTTAACTTTGTTAATTGTATCGTATGTGAGAGGGCAAGAGATACGTTTCGAAGCCAGAGTGAGACGAACACGAATTACTTGAGGGGAGAAAAAACAATTGTTAGTTTTCTCATGTTGAGAAGTGTGTTGTCGAAACGAACGAGAAAGCTGGTTATGGTTCGTTAACACTTTCCTTTTTTTCGAATATCGTTCCCAACAGAAGAGTGTCTCGAATGATGGCAGTGAGAAAATCTTTTTACGAGTATCTATTGTACTGTCGTTTCGTGAAATTAAAAAAGACAATTATCAAACAAGAAAGTACATCAGAACTGGCTACATCTCGCTTTGAGTATACAATAAAAATTTAAATGAACGATACTTGGTACACCTCAATCGTATGTTGAACGAGTGAAGAAAGTTTTCATGTACAAATTTGTTACAATATCCGACATTTGAATTCTGAGATGTACAATAAATTATAATAATATCTAATTCGATATATCTTCTCGGCATTATTCGTCGCTCGACAGACGGGAAAGTTTCGCAGAGGTTATTAAACAATCGCAAAAAACGTTTTTACGATTTTGGGATTTCTATTTATTATCAATTTTTTTGTTGTTATAAATTAGGTATCGCACACACTCATTCATACTCATAACGATGGATCTACCACCGGTCATCCGCTTTTTTGTTTTTACGTTTTTCATTTTCATTTAATTTACACAAATCATAATGAATTCACGTAAAATTTGATTCGCCACGTCTACGTCTTGTGGGGAGAGGATCTACAAGGGTCGGTGCGTTTTAGGCACTTTTCAACGTGAAATTTTTTTTTTATTAAGTATATTTCGTGACTCCTGCAGAACGTGCTTCCACCAGTTCGATGATTGTTCGTATGAGAAAAACTGGTAGCTCTGAAGAAAAAAAACTAATATAACGAAGGAGGTTGCCCGACGATGACAACGGTATTTATTCTAAATGACGAGAAAGCCTAGCGTCGCGACCAGACTAGTATAGCACCAAATATCTATTCGGCATTAGTGCTAGGCGACCCTTGCGTGAACTGTTACTTTTTTTCCTAGAACGACGTAGGGATTAGTTATTGTTCGCTATATATCACGTCCATATAAGAATTCGGAAAACCGAATGCCTGGACAATTACGATTCGATCTTGCAACAAGACGATAAACGTTTGTTCGACGAACCACTAGTTACAATCTATAGTTTTTTTCTTTCTACAACTTCGTTTCGCACCGTTCTTTTTGGCGCTGTCATAATGGCGTTTTTTATTTCTCTTTATTATCTGTGATGATATGCAACTGATCGAGGATGGAATTTGAGAACAAAACCGCGGCCACACGAGTCACGTTAAGATCCTCGTGTGAAGTCAATTAATTCTTGCTCGATCAGTAAGGAAAGACGTTTACGCACGTTATATACTGTCACTTGCTCTCGATATCTTCTCTACAATTGGTCTACGTGCACGCGACACGTGGTGCTACAAACGACATACCCCGACGCGGCAGTATCACTACCTCCTTTTCATCCATCTACATACGATGTTATCAACAGTTCGTACAGTTGTGCAATATCTCGGTTTTTTTCCACGAATGTCGGTTTAAAAATGGTAATACACGAAGCTCTTTCAAAGCCACCGAGAGTTTGGAATTGCTTCTGACGATATCGACGTCGATCTTAAATATAAAACTGAGCAAATTATAATGACAGTGTTATCGTCGGATTTGGCACCGACTCTATCGATCTTGTACGCATGTTTTTTTTTTTTTCGGTGATTTTTCTTATACTTTTGTTGATGTTATTTGTTGTCAATTTGCATGAGTTTGAAAATTAAGCGTGTTTAGGCAGCCTTGGTAGCCTTCATGAGGAGATCAGTGCTGAGGGACTTGGGCCTCTCGATGGGAAGACCTAGAGCGCGGTCCCAGACGAGAGAGGCAAGTACACCGAGGGCTCGGGATACTCCGAAGAGGACGGTATAGTAGTTCATCTCCTTCATTCCGTAGTACTGAAGGAGAACGCCGGAGTGAGCATCCACATTCGGCCACGGGTTCTTAACTTTTCCGGTTTCCAAAAGTACCGGCGGCACGATCTTGTACACTTGCGACACAAGCTGCAATGCAGATATTTAAATTGATTACAAATCGTCGAAACCACGAAAAACGTATATCCAGAAATTGAATAGGTTTCGGTTTTTTTTTTTTTTTTTACTTTATGATTGGAAAGAGACTCGAAAGCTCAAAGTGTTCAAAAATTATATGTTACCTTGAAGAGTGAGTCGTTGGGCAGATGCTTGAGGGCGAATTCGCGCTGGCAGGCGTATCTCGGATCGGTCTTCCTGAGTACGGCGTGTCCGTATCCAGGCACCACCTGACCGCTCTTGAGGGTGTTCCAGATGAATTCCTTGAGCTTCTCATCGCTAGGATTGTCGCCGACTTGGGAGCGAAGCTTTTGCAGCCAAACTAGTACCTCCTGATTGGCGAGACCGTGAAGAGGTCCGGCAAGGCCGTTCATACCAGCGGCGAGAGAGAGGTAGGGATCGGAAAGAGCAGATCCTACCAAGTGGGTAGTGTGAGCAGAGACGTTGCCGCCCTCGTGATCCGAGTGGATCGTGAGGTAGAGCCTGAGAAGTTCGATGAACTCGGCGTTGTCGTAGCCGAGCATGTGAGCGAAATTACAGGACCAGTCCTTGCTGCTGTCGACCGAGCCGAGACCCTTGCCGTTCTTGTAAACGTTACGATAGATCGTCGCCGCCACCGCCGGCAACTTTGCTATCAGATTCATCGAATCCTCGTAAACGGTTTCCCAATATTTGTCCTTGCGTACACCACTCGTGTACGCCTTGACGAATTCGCTTTCGGTGTTCAGAATAGTTATCGCAGCGGAGAACTGAGACATTGGGTGAAGATTTTTGGGAAAATCGTTGAGCGCCTTGGTGACGTGGCTCGGCAGAGAGCTCCTTGCTGCCCACTCCTGGGAGATAGCCTTGACCTGAGCATCGGTCGGAACGTCGCCGGTTATCAGCAGCCAGAAGAGCCCCTCCGGCAGCGGCTCGGAGCCACCGGGAGCTTTCGGCAAGAGCTTCTGACACTCGGGAATAGATTTTCCACGGAATCTTATGCCCTCCTCCGGATCGAGCACCGATGGTTCCCATACCAATCCCTTGATTCCTCTCATACCGCCGTACATCTGTGAAAATTAATTCGACGATTAAAACGTTGCTATTATATGCATTATAGATTTCTCTTTGTTGCAGAATAAAATAGTTTGAAAAAAATCTAATAATTTGCGAGCTTTGAGTTTAAACGATGCTCGAATGATGAGCTCTTATCGTGATCACAGAGCGGACACGCGGTGTTCACAGCGTCCCGTCAGCTATATCTCTATTACGCGCTACTCTACATATATCGTTGAACTCAACAAACGTTATCGGTTAACAACGGAGTGGGGGTAAAAACAAAGTGCAGCCCATGTTGGTACAGAGATCTTGAAATCATTCGATAGCGTTTGAACTGAGTTTTAGGGGAGAGCGGGGTAAAACGGATCAATTCTAGTTTCGGTGGTCCATTTTACCGCGCTCTACTCACCATTCTCTACATACTTTGTCTTAAGTTACATTAACGATCATGAGGTGATTATTGATTTTTGATTCTTACCATGTCAACGGTGACCTCGCCGACCTTCGTCGCGCCATGACTCTTGCGGAAGGCCTTGACGCGTTCCTGCTCTTTCGGGATCTTCTCGGCGAGGACCTTCTTGAGATCGGTCGAGGCGTCGGACAGTGGTCGTAGGACTACCGAGGTCGTTAGCTTCTGCAAATTGAATTACAAAAAAAAATTAAACATTAATTAAATTCAGCAAAATTCAGATGGAGTCACTGCGACAAATGCAATTTTTTTTCATCTCGATTTAGAATGTGACCCAATCAATTTCGTATTCCCCAATCTATCAGCCCCCCCCCCCCTCCCATTTTCTAAGTTCAGCGATGCACTTTTATGAAAATGATCTATACTATTTTGCCCCGTCCTCCCTCATATACATATGTATCTATCCAGTAATCTCTCATTCACTTATCAAAGCTTCTCTATGACGTACTTCTATCGCGATTATTTATTACGCATAGTCGCCATTAGCGACTAGCTTCTTTGTCAGTAACTAAACGGCATATCGATTTCGAGTTTCATCGCTTTAGGTGCGATAGGAGAATCTACTTAATTTCTTTCGTCCATCTGTACGCATCTATCCCTTAGCAGATTCAATTGTCTCATCAAGATGATTTCTCTCAACGATCCACGATCGAATTATATTCGACGATGCGGTATCGCGGATAGCCGTGACCTTGATGCGCCTTTTAGTCCCCTCCCCTCTGCGGAGCTAATCGAATGGCAATGGTGTGCCGCGCGTACAGGAGAGCAACTTTTTCTTACAGAGTACTTGTATAGCTGTATATATAGCTGTGTGTGATTTCACGGATTGTCGTGGCGGATGTGCATGCACTCGTAACTGGCCGAATGAACCAAGAATTCATAGTCGATTTAACGTCACGATATACTGCTTATACACACTGCGTATCGCGAGTGCGTCCACGCGGATGACTTCCGTAACGGCCAGCATGATTTCGTAACCGTGTACATGCATCGCGTTAACCCCGCGCTCGAACCTCCGGGTTCCCGAGGCGATCGAAGAAGACAAAAAAATGGTTAAATCGTCCGCAGCATTCAACACTCGTCCAGTACGTTGACGGTTTGCGAACCGGAAATAAAATCGGATTATCAGTTATCTGATTCGTGTTGATGTCCCGCATCTGTTTGATTTAAAATATAGTAATTTGTTTGAATAAAAAGAGAGGTCGAACGAGGACCAATAGAAATTGATACCATCAGCAGACTTTGCACTCAGCGACTGTAAAAATTGATAACTGCTAAGTGCTCTTATCTA
Organism: Ichneumoninae sp. B BG-2022a; assembly: GCA_030522725.1. Lineage (NCBI taxonomy): Eukaryota > Metazoa > Arthropoda > Insecta > Hymenoptera > Ichneumonidae > Ichneumoninae sp. B BG-2022a. The sequence goes on along the minus strand of JAPYZD010000270.1, from coordinate 1,796 downwards.
CTCGAAATCGGGACTTCCAAGGATATCCGTTAACTCGTGCTCTTCGCTGTCGATCCAACCACGATGATATAGATACAACTCGGAGTGGAAGAACTGGTGAGTAAAAAAAAATCGTATCGACGGCCGCTCGCGAAAACCGCGACCTGTAATCCGCACAGGCTTAAGAGCACCCGAGGCGCAGGAGAAATGTAGGTCGAGGTGGGATTTTTCATATCGCGGTAACTGGGCCATTCGGCTACTCTCCCAATCCTCCGGGCTTAAAACTTGCCGAGGATTTTTATCATTATCGTTGCTTTTACCTTTGTACAACAAACACGATCAAACGACCAGATTAACCGTGTGTTCCTTAATTCACCCGTATCTATAGCTGCCTACTTTCGAGATGAATGACAAATACATTGAAGCAACAGACATTGTTTTGTCCACTTTCCTATGTTCCTCAATTCAGACGTTTCCGTCACTGACCGCATTCCAGATACAGAGAAAAATAAATAAAAAAAACTGTGTGACGTCACTTCCGGTTGAACAATGAGATTTTTAAGCCCGGAATTGACATTGGAGAAAAAACGTTTTATTCTCTGGAATGCATCCCGAATACAACCAGTGACTTAAGGAACACACGAAAGTTGGTAACGTTCGTGTTTGAAGAGTCTCAAATGTATTCGGCCTCATCGCGAATGTAGCCAGTGACAGAAACGGATGAATTAAGGAACACACGGTATATGTAGTATCGTGTTGCAAATAGAATAGGGGCGGAGGGTCTATCGAGTATATTTACTCCAGTGCAGGACAGTGGCTCGGTGTCGGGATTAAAGTATATACAAATAAAAATTCGTATTCGGTTACCAAAGCGCAGCGGGTTTACTCGTACGAGTCCGAAGGTCATGTTTCAAGATTCGACTTCGCCACGCGGTATCTTATCGTCTGTCGTGTTCTGTCGACCGGTCGTGTATCAGCAATACCCTCGTGATAATATGCGTGGCGCTATAATTGTTGTACATGCATCGAGTATCCGAGTTTTTTAAATGCGACAAGAACGCATAGACAACGACAAACTGTGATTTTCCATTAAGGTACACACGACGACGAATTCCTAACCTCGAGTCAACAACGTTTTCCTCGTGGGGGGGAAATGGGGATTTTTCCACTTCTACGATGATGAATCAGAACAAAATGATACTTCCTCGTTGGACTTTCAGCGACCGCTTAAACTTCGACGAGTATTGGATGGCGTGCATCATTATAGTGACGATTAATCGAAGAAGTGCTCGTCGACGTGGTCGTGGATTCGATGGTATATTCGTGAATATATCATCGAGGTCCGTGTACTCGATCGAACCAGGTAAAAAATGTATTAATAGATTATCTAGCTCGATTCTATTCGTGTACCGAGGTACCATTAATCGATAATCCGAACGTCCTATGTACATCACAGCGTACATAGGCGATTCTTCTCCATGTATGTAAATGCAGAATTCGAATCCGATTAAGGTAGTACTAGCACAATGACCGACGCCGTCTAAGTTCGAGAAAAAAAAGAGAAAGTTTACAAACACTTCTCGATGAGAAAAAAATCTGAAAAAATTCTAGCATATAAAAGGTGCTGAAAATATTGTTTGCGCATAATAATAATTTCAGAATATTCATAACAAATTACTGAAAAAAAAAATGTGCAACAAATTACCCGGCAACCAAAATTTTTTTTATTACGAAAATGATTTGTTAATTTTCCTGAATACGTATGAATTTTTTCAGAATTTTATCTAATACTTGAAAATTACGATTTTAAACAAATT
>JAPYZD010000269.1:0-42760 GCA_030522725.1 Ichneumoninae sp. B BG-2022a | reverse complement strand
AAACGCCGTGCCGTCACAATATCGTCACATGCGGACATACATGTCTGCATTGTGCCATTATGGCGGGCCGAATGTTACGGCACGATTTTCTTACTGGGTGAGTACCTTTTTCACTCGTCGACTACTTAATTAAGATACAACATGTCATTGTAGGTTTTCTGGAGCAGTCATATTATCAGATTTACGCGAACTATCTATGCAAGTTTCTTGTCGAGTACAAGAAGCTTGGATTGGACATATGGGCGATATCGACCGGTAACGAACCGACCGATACATTGGCTCCGAAGCTTATAAAGTTTGAAACCATGGGCTGGACGCCCGACACTATGGCAAAGTGGGTCGGGAATAACTTAGGACCAACAATCGCTGGTTCGGAATCGAACCAAACCATAATTTTCATGCTCGACGATCAAAGGTTCGATCTTCCTTGGTATGTCAATCTCGTACTTCGGCATCCAATTGCCAAGGACTTTATCGCGGCAATCGCGATTCACTGGTACTGGGATAAGGAGTTCAACTCGAGTTTACTCGACGAGACTCACTCCGAACATCCGGATAAACCTGTTATATTAACGGAGGCCTGCATAGGTGAGTTTCTACCCAAAGAAACGGGTGAATAATTTATCGATTAAGGAAAAACAAACAAAAAATTAGGATTCAGTTTTTCGGGCCGCAAAGCTCTGCCGAACCACTTTGCACGAATTGTCCTACTGACTTTGTACTTTATCAAAATCGATCAGGTAGCGCTGTGTGGGATTTCCCGAAAGTGCGTCTGGGCGATTGGAACAGAGGAGAGATGTACATAATGGACATAATAGATAACTTGAGACACTGGGTGACCGGCTGGATGGATTGGAACCTAGCGCTCGACAAAGAGGGGGGACCGAACTGGGTGAAAAATTACGTGGATTCGCCAGTGATCGTTAATCCCGAGACCGACGAATTTTTCAAACAGCCGACTTACTACGCCCTCGCGCATTTCAGCAAATTTGTGGCACCGGGCTCCACGAGAATCGGTATAACAGAAGGCGACAATATACGCGCAGTAGCCTTCTTGTCGCCCGACAACAGCGAGAATGTTATTGTAGTGTACAATCGGTAAGATCAACACTATGACAATTTTAGATCCAAAATACTACAAATATCACTGTAAAAAAATCGTATGAATTTTAATGTTCTGGTACTGGAAGTTTTTATGCATAAAACTGGTTCATTAAACTTCATGTACAATTGTGATGAAAAATTAACGTACGATATATTATAAACTTTAGAAATATTTACTTTCTATAATTTACTTCAATTTTACTATAAAAGTCCATTAATTGTTCATGACGATTCTATATTAAATTTAATTTGCCAGTCATTGCCTAAAAACTTCCAGTCCGGCACATTAAGTTTACGATTTGTTTTTACATTTTCGATTGAATTTCTAAAGCCCAACGAATAATAATTTTGATAAAATCGTCATTGTTACAGGAACGGAGAACCGACAAATGTTACGATATTTGATCCGGAACAAGGAAACATTGTGCTAAATATGTCGCCGAAGTCGATACAAACTATAATATACAAGCGATAATCGTCCTTGTGATTGAAAAGTTGCGTAATCGATTGACGAGTGATTGGAATAAACGACGCACGTATGCAATACCACCGGTTACACGTTCTTCGCTGATATTAGTTTTTTGTTTTTTCCCCAAAGTAAAAACTAGACGAATCATCGTATACTTTGTCCAACGAATTTATAAAGTGTTATATCTGCCCTCTCTGATATCGATGTTTTTTCCCTCGTAGTACGTTGTCTCGCCCTTGAAATGTTTGCTCTTACGCAAGGCCTTGGGAAATATACCCGAGACAGTGATCGTCCAATTTGCATTGCCGCTGTCTGATACCGAATTCCCACGGCTCGCACTTCTTGTCTATCGAGCCAGTGATTCGAATAAATTACTCAAATATCAAATACCTTCGGATACAGAACCCTCGCCGATATCTTTGTTTTTTTTTTTCTCAAAAATAAAAAGTAGACGAATCATCGTATAATTTGTTCAATGATTTATAAAGTGTTATATCTGCACTGCGAGATATCGAGATTTTTTTTATGGGTAGTACGTTGGCGCCCACTTTAGCTTTCTGCTCTTGCGGAGGCACTTGGGAATATATCTGGGACAATGATCGTCCAATTTTCGTTGCCACTCTTTGATTCCGTATTCCCACGGCTCGAGCTTCTTATCAATCGGACGAGATTTGTGTTTACGTAAGTAGATCTCTTGCCAGGCGAAGATCTCCGGAAGACGCCTGAATGAAGAATAAATATTTGTACGTTAGACTTGTGCACAATTGCAATGAAAATTAAATTTAAAAAAATTATTGCATCTTCGTTCGCATCGATGACCGACCTGTGACGCGGTCTGTTCGAGGCCATCAGCTTGAAACGCTCTTCGAGCCACGCTCGCTTACTCGGACCTCTGATATTAGCGACGTGGATCATTTCAGGATGAACGTAAGGCTTGAGGTCAACGTCTCTGCTACGCGGCTCGTTCAAGTAGAATTTCACGATGTTCTCGAGAACCTTGGTGTTCAGTCCGTGAACCTTGTTGTCCTCGATTTTGTCGAACAACTTCATCGGCTCCGTTACCCAGCATATATTACGGCGAGGATTTTGTCTCATGTGGTGAGAGTGCAAGACCGTTGTATTGAGCTGGTAAGCACAGAAGGTCCAGGCTTTGCCATTCGTTATTATCATCTGATTGGTTAGCGGGTACGTGACGTCGTTAAATGTCGAAAAACCTGAGAAAATTATATATTTTCGTTTTAATATGCGGTCATCGGTGGCAACTCGGTACACATTATTTTCCAAAGCTCTTTTTTTTTTGGATTTCGATGTTTGTCCCATACTCGCTCCCCCAGCTGAGCTCTCGTCCTCCCTTTTGATAGCACATAGACTGGATTTCGAATATCAGAAATTCCATTCCATATGCTATAATTTCAGGATTCCAGTTGTTATAGCACATGGAATTAATTTTGAAAATTGAAAATTCCATATTGGAATAGATTTCCACATGCGCTCCAGGCGAGGGTGCGAACCAATGTAAACGCTAGTAATAAACAAACGAAAAAACAATTTCTTACCTAGATTACAGGCTTGCGACAAGAGCCATCCCCACGAACCTAACACAGCTTGTACCTTGATAGCGTCGAAGGTGTCGTCAAACGAATCGGGTCTTCTGGCAAGATAGCCACAGTTGTGATAAGACAAAAAGCCAAATTCGCTGGTGTCTCCCGGCCAGAAACCTGGTATGTTTGTCCCGTGTCGTCTCACGTTGGACAGTCCCGTGGTTCTCGGCTCGTACTTGAACTCGGGAACAGTAAAATCGGGATCTTCCGACTCTTCCAATGAAATAAATTCAGGCAACAGCAAATGATGCCTCAGTTGGAAATTTGGCTTGCCCACATATTGTATCTTTCTGTCCACGGGTTCTTCACATATCTCTTGCGGAAGTTTCTGATCCCTCCTTTGGAGAGTTCTTATTATTGGAGGCGTGGGAATTCCGCCCACGAACCAGAAAGCTTCGATGCGAGGGCCATAATCGATCTCAGTTTCCAGCAAGTACGGATTATCCGGAGCTAGATGAGTCATCAGGATTCTGTGAACTTGTCTGCTGATCGCCTTGCTCGAGACGTTGTCCAACTCTATCGGACATTCCAGCACAGATTTGTCCAGCTCCTGCAATCGACTGAAAAAAATAAAAACAGCATTATATGAAAAAAAAATTCAATAAAAAAACAAGAAAGAAAAGTGTCATCAACGCAAGTCACGTAAGTTACTTTCTATCGGCGTATTCGAATACAAGGCCGTCCTCCAGCGATTCCTTTATTTTCTCCACGGTCGCTTTGAGCTTCTCCGGCGTGACGAGCCTGTCGTAGTACGACGGAAGTCCCGGCTTTTCGACTACGTGCGTCTTGGTCAGATATTGCATCTGTGCGTTGCTGTTGTAAGGAATTACGCCCTCGTTCAGCAACACCGTTTTCCAGCCGTAGTAACGGGGCATGTTTATCTTTATCATTTTTTGCTCGACCGTGGGCAAATTTTGCATTTCCTTCACCCATGTCTCTCGCGCTCTGATCATTTTCGCTTTGGCCGAAAGATCGAGTATAGGCGGGTACGACGAACTCTTCGGCTCATCCTGTTCGGTCGACGCTGCTGGAACGCTGTACCTTCGTCTGCCGCATCTGACGACCGACGGTGAAATCTTTCCACCGATCCGCGACTTCACTCGGACGAACAGCATTTTGTACTTTTATTGTTCACAGAACGATAAATAATTCGTTCGAACCGGCGTGGAGGTTAACTTTAGACCCGCACCGCCATCACTTCCGCGAGCAGACGACGACGAGTACCTCTACGGAAAACAACAGTCTGAAAGCGGCGACGAAACCGTACATTCGATATTAAGCGTGAGTCCTATATCGATAGAGGATATTACTCCGCGCCCACCTTCAAGCTGGAAAAGTGTCCAGAGGAAGGAGAGAAGAACCTATGCATACACTGGGTGGATAATAAATATTTCTTGGAAATGATCTTCACTGAACGAGACTGCGCGGAGCACGTAGTCCCCTCCGAGTTCAGAATACGTGATTATCAACACGTCGCAATATATGCTTGAAAATTGGAGTTATATCACAGGCGTAGAGGAAAAATAGAAAAATTAAATCATGCACCCCACTTAGGTACATTTTTTGGACTTCGAGTAATTGGTCGTATTGTTAATAATTAGTCCAGCACCTTGTCAATAACATAAATAAATCATTTTTAATTATATCCGCGCCTTGCAAGAGTAATGCGCGTCTGTTGACGATTCATGGATAAATCGCTATGCTATGGATATAGTTTATTCCGCAGTATTATAGATTATAATTATTACAAATCACAATAAGACCGCATGGACTGCGGAATACAGTATACGTGCTTACAAACACGGCACGATATCTATTTAAAAACTGGGGTTTTCTAATAGGCGTAGAGGGGAAAAAAATCATGCGCTGTAGCTTAGTCAATTTTTTCTTTGGACTTCGAGTTATTGGTATATTTAATAATTCTGAATTATAGTCAAGCCCCCCCCAAGAGTCATATGTATCTATCGACGAATCATCGATAGATCGCTATGCTATGGATATCATAATGGATTTCGGTTATTCCACAGGATCGTCGCATACATGTTATTGTAGATTATAAGTAAGAGCATGTGGGAGTGCCAGAGAGATAACATCAGTGGTGCTCTGGGTGGAACGAGAGACACACGATGAGAACGTGTTTCACACGTGTCACATGTTCTTAAATCACAACGAGACTGCACGGACTACGGAAGGGCCAATGCATACTTATCATGTGTACGTGATGCGGAGCACGTGACGATAGTTGTCGAAAACCGTAGCTTTAGAATGCACATAGGGGAAAATACACAAACAAAAATCTTACACCATAGCGCAACTAATTTTGTATATTTCAAATAATTAATATTGTTAACAATGCTGAATTAGAATTTCGCGTCTCAACACTAACATGCACCTTTCAACAATTGATCAATAAATTGCAATACAATGTATGTCATAACGAATATCGTTTATTCTAAAAAATCGTTGGACACATATTTTAGATTATTATTATTATTATTTATTTACAGGAAGAAAGTTACCAACTTATAGAATCGGTATCATATAGTTAACATTAAGTTGATTATAAATCAGATTCAATTACATAATGTACCAAAGACGATATCTATATACTTCGGAAGGAAGACAAACGGAAGTTGATATGATTATTATGATTATCTATGAGAAATTGTTAATGAAAGATAAGATTGCAAAAACGGGGAATTCCTATAGACGACGCGAGTAAAAATTGTATTTTATAAATTTGAAACATTGTATTTCAAACAATATGTTTTCATTCACAAAACAAGGATGTTTCAATTTGGAAACATTTTGTTGACCAACTATATGAGTTCCGTTAAGTTTGTCACTGCAACGTACAGATTTTTTTTCAATGCATCGAAGACGAAGAGGTTTACAACGCTCGCGTCCTTCCTCGGGGTATATAAGTAGTGAACGTGTAAATTTGGAGCAGTCTTGTGATTCATATGAGAGGAGACGCTGTCGAAGGCAGCACAGTCGTTCTGTGACGTTCAGACCTTCGTATAGAGCTCCGTATTCGACCGTGACAGATCGCGAAGTGACTTCAGAGGCAGGACACGAGGTTCTACGAGACTCCTGTAATGTGTTTCGTCAGCGCGTGATCGATTCGACAATAATAACAATCATTAGCAATTTTCCAAAGATAGTAACGTGCTCGAGAAATTGTGGTAAGTTCATGTGTAATTTTATGCGATAACCATGAAGTGCAATTCCCGCGGAATCCTTCGGCCAAGAATAGAATGACATAAGAGCCAACTGACAAGCGAACATTCTTAAATAACGATAATATAATATTGCATCCGGTTACGAAAGTTTGCCCTTTGCTTTGATAACTCTTCCCTGCTCGACCGAACTTCTGCCTAATTAATACACGCGAGATTGCACATCTTATACAACTGTTTCGTCACCCGCTGTGCAAACATTTTTTGCCAAAAATTCGACACCCAGAGAGAGAATATAACTATTTAAAAATTTTGCTACAGCTCATGTTCGCTAGACCAGTCGTCCCTGATAAGTTAGGTTACACGCTTGGGTGGGAATATTCCGCTCGTCATCGAATTTCCGAAACCCGTCGTCGATGTATTTTGTAATCGTCAATTTAATATTTTCTTATATAGACTGCCTTTGGTCTCGTATAAATTTAGTGCAACTTTTATGAAAATAAAGAAAAAGAAACAAACTTTACGCAGTCAAAGATTTGTTTTTTAAATAACCTTGAACTACACGCGCCTGCTCCATGCACGATCGATGCCCGCACCCGGCAAGCGTTTGGCAAGACCGAATCATTCCCAAATTTGTTTCAATTGACGATGTATTAAAAATCATCGCGTTTGACGATCATTTCCGTTCACAGAGTTAATAATACGATGGTGCACAGTTTACACTACAATACCAAGGGTCATTTAGTTATATTCAAATACTTAACACATGTAACATTGTACTATTATTACTATTATTATTATTATTATGTTCATTTTTTTTTCAATGAAAATAATAAAATTAAATAACAATTACTGTATAAATAATTCGAAAATTTGTTTAGGTGAGCAGTTCAATCCGATTTATCAATAGTCAAAAAAAATGGATATGCCGCAGGATATGAGTTCCGAAGATGAAGGGCTTCTAACCAAGGTACTGAACAAGGCACAGCGTAATCCCTTCCTCGTAGTGGGTATGTAAAGCAAAAAGATGTACAATATAAAATTCACCACTGAAACATGCGCCATTTGTCATCTGATACATATCCATCATACTGATAATTCATTTCATAAGCCTCGTAATACTCTCTTATGTAACAATATGGAAATTGCACACTAGAGAGCGAGAACCAGAGAACTTTCCAAACAATTTGCTGTGGCCCAAATCGAAAATATCAAGCTGTTTTGCATACACCTCATGCCAAACATAACAGATACATTCGAATGCTCCACACATACAACTTATTGGAAACTTGAAAGAATGAAATAAAGCAGTGAAACAGCAATGAAGAAATTAACTGACGAATTAAATTTTTATTTTCAATTCACACCCTGTATAAGATGAGATAAAAATATTTTTAAAAAAAGAAGAAAAACTGTGGCTGAAGGACCTTGGCCGATGGCCAAATGGCAGTATTTTTAAATTTTTTTTTATTTTGCATTTCCCCTGTCGTAGGCATTATGCCGGTACAGGTACATATCTAGCCACATATATCATGTATATCTGGCAATAAACTACTACTGTTTTACTAGTATACACTCCATAATATTTTATTTTTTTCAACACTTCTAATTATTTTGAATTATTATTTCAGGTATCGTTGGTGGTCTGACGACGGTTGCAATAGGGGCGTACAGATTTAAGAGTCGTGACAAATCTTTCCCCATGTCGCTGTTCTTCATACAACTTCGAGTGGCCGCGCAGTCGGTGGTCATAGGCAGCTTAACGGTCGGCATGACGTACGGCATGCTGCGAGAGTATGTGTTCAAAGACAAGTCGAAACCAAAAATTCATTGAGATGAAGAGTAATCCAGCGATCGGTGTAATCAAACATTATGCAAAAAAAAAACAATAGGCAAAAAAAATGTAGTTCCTAAGGATAAAAATACGTCGACGGCTTCGTTTGTCATCGTTACTCATTCTAAGATATTAATATAAGATCTAAGATTTTTATGGAAGAAGCAATAAGTTGAACATTTCCTTTTGATTTACGACTTTGTATGGCTCGATGATAGCAAACTTCGTCTATTTATGTATATTATTTAACAGAAGCTGCACTATTCGTCAATCGTGCCTAGAACCGAAAAGCAGCTGACAATGTAAATATTATATTTTTCAATTGCTGAAGTGGACTTGTTGACCATATTGAACGGAACTGGTGATAGGCTTGCGTGAAAGCCACCTGCGCTAACGCGCAGACACGATTGTAATTAATTGTATTCTGATGTAATTTGAATTGAGTCGTCGATCGCTTATGTCGGCGCAATCTCGATGTACAAATAAAATTAGTAATACATGATATACACGATTACTTTTGTTACCCATTAATCACGCAAGGTGTAGTAAGAATAATGTATAGAAAAGCTTGCCACGTACATCGGTTTTGGATCGATTATCAACTGCAATGTACAAAAACATATGAAATCAGCGCACCGCGATTCAAACGATCCTAAGGGTCTTTGCGATTGGCGCATCGAGTGTGCATCGATGTGCGCATTCTGCAGTTTAACATGCAGAAAACTTACAAACAGTAAGAAATGCGTACGTTTTACATTTTCCATTTTTGCAACGCATGCATGAGAAGTACCACTTTTCGTGCCTGTAAGGCGTGGCAGAAATGGCGCGCTGTTATGGCACTATAGTGAGATGTATTATAATGGCGCTGCGCATGCGCACATCCGCCCGATTTTTCTTCCACGCTAATTTTATTTCTCCTACGCCAATTTTACTTTTTGCATGCCCATTTTACTTCTCGCACGCAAATTTTGCTTCTCGCACGAGTGTGAGAAACTCCGCCTCATGAGCCTGTTGCTCCGCCTTACAAGTGCTCAGAGTAGCACATATCTTGCATTTGTTGCAAAGTCGACGAACCCATTTTCAAAAGGAATTTTCTAAAACTCTATACCGCGTTTCTGCAAACTCCGAACTGCCGCTGATCCGTGGCCGCGCGATGAAAGTGATTCGTCGCGCCCCGCGCGCTTTGGAGAAATGTCAGAGAAGCTAAAAATGGCGGAACAGGATGATAGAACGCAATTGCCTCCGGGCTGGGAATGCAGATACGACCTGTGTAGCGGTCGCCCGTACGTAAAACATCGAAACAATACATTGTCATCTATCGCCGCGCCTTTGTAACAAATATTTTCTCCATTCAACGAGTTGAACATTAAGCGAACGAGCTTCTAACGTCAGCGCGCTATGCTGTGCACTGGCACCTGCTGCGTGTGTCGTACGATTTTTTGCATGCAACAGAAACCTGCATCGTTCACGATTCATTCGTTCCGTTTATCCGACTCTTGCGCTTCTTTCTGTCCCAGGTACTTCATCAATCATTTTAACCGCTCCACGACATGGGAAGATCCGAGAGTGCGATACTGGCAGTACGCCCAGTACGTCCAGGCTCAGAACATGCCGCCGAGCACTTCGTCGGCATCGAATCCGCCGGAATTTATTCCGTTGCAGGTCAGTCGCCAATGATGAAAAATATGAAAAAATTGCTGGAAATTTGGGAAGAGTCAAGCTGGATACCAGTCGATTGTACACCATCGATACGTCCACTGTACACTTAATTCTATGTCCGGTCTTGGATGTAAACACGTTTTATACTAAATCTGAGCGACAGTTGATTATCTACTGACGAGCCAACTGAAACGACAGATCTATTACACAAAAGTATTTTTTAGTTCAAGAATTAAAAAACAAAAATCCACTTGTCTGTGAAATGTATCTGTGATCACGGAAACTTGTTCAGTTCCAATCTTTCGGTGCTGATACAATGTCTTACATATACGCAGCGTTTTACTAATTGCCAATATAATTGATGTTTATTTCATTAATTTTTTTGAATTTTGTCTGCCATTCATTTTTATTGAATTATTTTATTTTGTCCCTCAAAAAAAATCTACTCGGCAATAATATTTAATTTAATTTGTTTAGCTCTAATCTTTCTGTCCTACTACAGTGATTTACGTACGTGCAACCTTTTACTACTTACAAATCCAATTAATGGTATTTATTACATTAATTTTTTCGACCTTTTCTGTGACGCATTTTGTGTGGTACATTTTATTTATATACAATGTTACAAGTTACTTTCCTCTACCATGAGAAAACAGTTCTGAAAGTGAACTCTTTGTATTTCTCCTTCCAATACTGACAATCAAAATCGACCATACTGAGCATTTTTTGTTCTCAATTACTAAATTCTTTTATTATTTTTACCCTTAAAAAAAAATCTACCTGCCAATGAAATTTCATATTCTTAATTCCAATGCTGACAATCAAAACCGACCGTACTGACAATTTCTCTCCCAATTATACAATTATTTTAAATTGAAATTACAGTAATTTTCAAAATCGTCAAAAATGTTGCCTCGGCCCGCTGCGGTGGTACAGTCGTCCGGTAGAAAGTTCGACCACTCCCGTTTTCTTTTTACGTGTTATTTTTTTTTTCCGCGGACGACGTAGCTCGTGCTATACAATGCTTTGCACACGGAGCAACGACGTTCCCTTAATCGAATCGCTGTTTTGCCTTATCACCTTTGCCGCACATAATTATCACTGTTTAACAGTGAATTTAAATGTATTACGATGTACGCACGCTGCACTTGGACAATATTATCGATAAATGCCACATAGACCGGCGGAGGCGGCGGTGGTGGAAATTTTGTTTATACCGGTGGCCACAGAGCCCTTCAAGTATATCCAACTCCATCACCGTACCAGAACCCCCAGCTTGCGTTCTTACCGCCCAGTATTCAGGTAGGTCGCTGAGGACCAACCCACATCTAAACTTATCTGTGTCTGTCTTGTATGAATTTCCTTTTTTTTAAAACATAAACGTCACTCGAAGATCCCCAAAAAAGGGCTTAACGACCGAAAAAAACAATTGATTTTCCACGTGCGTAGGACTTAAAAACACCGATGTCAACTCGATCGATCAGCGCGACGACAAATCGTTTCGGCGAGATGACTATAGGATCTCCGACGCCGGTTAGAAACATGGAGACCAGCTTAACTCAGAGCGCGGATACGGAAATACAAGTAGCAAAAATCAACGCCATGTTTCCTACCGTCTCCGACACGCATATTCGCCTGTTACTGAAAAAGTGAGATTACACTTAAAAAAAAACAAAGACATTTCTTCGCACATAAGGGTTTCGGGAAGGGTCAAGCTTTATTTTGCTCTCTGTCGCGCATACGGAAGTCTCGCACAGTCAAATTTCTCTCCATTTCATTTTTTCTAACGTATTAATAATTGTCTTAACGGGAGATATTTTTGTTCTTAAAAAAATAATAATGATCCGGTTTCACCAGTCTTAATCTGGGTGGCTGTAATTGGCTTTAATTAACACGTCTTACCACAAGGGATAATAACATGTCTATGATAATAACGTGAGGCTTAATTTTAAGAAAAAAAAGTTACTTTTCAGGATTAGATCTAAGTTTTCAGCCAATGTATTTCAGGTACCATAACAGAGCGGCTCTGGTCGTAAGCGCCCTCCAGGTCGAGAAGAATCCTCTTTGCGAGCCGGGGCCGTGCACTCCCGTCGGCGTTCATTCGAACTATGCAGTATCGAGATGGCGACTTCCGGTGCACGCGATACACGCCGCCCTTACGCTGAGTCCACCGCGAGGGGCGAGGCCGGCTCCTCACTCCCCAAAAATGAAACTTAGGTTTATGAATTTTTTTGGATTTTTTTTATGTTTTCAGTCACACCCAGTCTGGATGCTAGATGTTGATACGTATATTGTGATAGATAGAGAGTACAGTTTACCTGATGCAGTTTACGAAATTATTTGCCGCCCGGTCTTAAAGTTCTGCATCTCGTAAATGGTCACGTGTAAACATTGAATGTACAGGATCTCTTTCAGCCGCTGTGTAGAAGTAGCATGCGTCGAGAATCTCTGCCCGGTTTAGTTCACCGAATGTCCCTCAATCTTTCGCCCGACAATCTTTGTAGATTAACCCTTTGACTCGCGAATCAATTATGTTTTATCGAAAAATACACTTCAACGTTGTTCTCTCGCCATCCTCATATTATTCGAGGGAAACATTTATCCTATGATTTTCGTTCTTTCACTGTTACACTTTTATTAATTCAAGTTTTACACTTTTATTTAAGTTAGACTTTTATTCGAGTTATACTTTTATTCACGATATAGTTTTACCAATTCAAGTTTGATTGGCTATTCGTGAAAGTCCCCAATCTTCAGGATTTTTTATTTAAATATTTTTTTAATGCAATTTCAACTTATTCCATATTACTAAAAATATCGTGTAAAATTTCTTCGTTGATCCACATAATGTACAAAAACGAACGTGCGTGATGGCTCAAAGGGTTAATGTTGAAAACAATGATCGATTTATTAATTGAATATCTTAGGAAATGAAGTAGGCTAATTGATACTTATCGATAATTTTACAGAAAAATTGTATCCGCTAATTACTCTTGAGGCTTGTTGCAATACGGAAAAGACAAAATTCTGTTGCGTTGCCGTTGCAGATACTTTGGATTATCGGCTGGCACGCTATACTTTAGAGAGGTGACGTCCGCGACACCCGCACGTCCATGCCACTTTCTTTTCTTATGTTACGTGTATTCCGTTTTTTTTTTTAATTTATTGTTTATTTTCAGTTTTCGTCATCATTATCGCCAGACCGTAGTCGTGGATTTAAATTAAAATTACTCGAGCTATCGATAGGTCAGTTTTATTTGTTAGGGTATGATTTAAGTGAAACTCATTTATGCCAAAAGCCTGCAGAAAAATCATGGGTGAATTCAATATTAGCTGCAAGAGCTGCCAGCCACTTACGGTTTTTTAATTTCAGTTTTCAACCGGAAGTGACGTCATCCAAGAAAACATCACCTCCGGATTGAGAATCTCAGTTTTCGACCGGAGGTGACGTCACACTGGAAATAAGTGACATTTTGCGGAAATAAGCTTTGGTTGAAATGAGTTTGGCATAAATAATATCCTACCTTACATTTATGTACTCTGTTATTTTTATTTCGATTTTGTTTTGTTTTTTACACGGGCTGGTCGTCTCTGCATTGAGACTCGTTGTTATGCGATTTGAACAGGTTCGCGAGTAATTAACGGGTCGCTTGAAACGGGATGTAGCATGAATGTATATGTGCATGTGCATCGGTCACTGAACATCCATACAAATGTTATTATGAAAAGGAATGCCCTCTTAGTACGGAGTGCGAATACCTATATAAATACATATATATATATATAAATATATATATAGCGATGCACGCTAGTATGAACCCATCCTCTCTATTGAAACATCTCAATGAACTCACTAATCATTGTCAGCGAGGATGAATGTTCAAGATTTACCGCCTATACAAACATAAACCAATAACGAAACTATATTGCATCCGTGCCTGCTCCCGACGTTTTGAAAAAAAAAAAAAAAAAAAACAACGGACTACGTTTTCGTTCTCGGAAACCTACGTTGGTGATAGTTATCGTAGAAACATAAATATTCTCGTACTAGTTTATAGAATTTTCATTGTGCGACCTGCAGTATTGTTTTGTATATCGTAACTCGTACATGCACCCCGTTTAATTTTAATCCTCTCAGTCGACCGATAATGCGATAAATTATTGTACATGTTAATTCAGGTACCTGAAGAATGTGTTTCCTAAAGTGGACGAAACACTGTTGCTCGATATTTTAGAACAGAGCGACAACAATGTCCATAAAGCTTCGGAAAAGCTTATCGAGCGCGGGTACGAGAAACGCAATCCAACCGGGCCCGGCAAGGCTGCAGCGCGCGCCAAAGAGGAGGTGCAGGTAAATATCTAAATCGTCCATATCGCGAGGGCGACCTTTAATAATTATTTAACTGTTGCAGGCGCAGACTTCACAGGTCGCTCCAACACCGCCGCCACGGATGAAGAGTTTGGAAGAGAAAAATAAAAGTAAAACTTTTTGCGTGCATTGCATTTTTAATCTCGTGCCGAGAATCCCCAGATCCGACATAACGTTTATCGTTTCAGTGAAAAAACGTTTGATGGACAAATTCAAAACGGTGCCGGAAAGAGTTATTACCCTGGCAATGGATAGCGTCGATTACGACGAGGAACGCGCGATTCACATACTGGATATAATGGTCGCGGAAGACGCTATACAGCCCACGCGCACCTGCAGCAGTCACAGGTACGCTATATATATTTTTTTATTAACAATTTTTTTTTACTTCAAAAACGTCTGCGTTACTGCGCGTCTCGGGATTAATTTCTCTTCGTCTTTCCAATTGCAGCAGCAAAAGTGACGATCGCAAGGACTTCCCTCCCGTGACAGAGGCCATCAAGCTGACGGCTTCTCCGATTAAGAAAATAATCAAGGACGCCGATGCGGAAAAGTCGAAGCGATCGAAGAATAAGAACGAAACACCGAAGTATGTTGCAAAGAAAATTCTTTAATCACTCCAGTAACATTAAATGTATATTAATTTTTCTTTATTGCAGAGTATCGCGCGGAACTAGCACCACCGAAGACAATAAATACAAGTCCCCTTACCTCACCAAGACGGTAGGTGCGAACCCTGATTTGGTTAAAGGCGCCGACAACGATTTGCTGCTGTGAGTTTCCGAATATGTCGGTCGATCAACACTTCGCACGGACGGTGATCTTTATTAGTGACATTGATATTTCAGGCCTGATTATGCGCCTTGGGCAGGGCCGGATCCCAATTTACTGACGACAGAGTCTTACACAAAATCTCTCGCTGTCGGGAACGATTCCTCTTTGGTTGGTAATCGTAGTTTGGCCAAAGGACCGAACATGGAACTGCGCAAAGGACCGTTGAGAGGTCTCGCTCAGGGTTCGATATATTCTCAAAGAAACGCGGCGAACACCGAAAGTCGTGGCAAATGAGACACGTGCAATTGTTTCTTCTAAATCTCTCCATCAAGTAAGTGAATTCTCCCTTCTCCCTTACCAGGTAAGGGAATTATCGGGGCTGGAGGGGGAAGTTTTTCGACTCCGCTCCGTATTTTATTATTTACCGTCATTTATGGATTTTATCTATTGTTTTTTGTTTCATCTATAATTGTACCAACAGTTCGTGCAATTTCATTTGTTGTTAAACTTGGCTGTTTATTATACGTTGATTTGTTATGCGTTACATGTTACTACTTTTCGTTACGAGCCACTCGATACCTTGGGTTAATGTTTTCTTAGTTCTTCACGTTCCGAAGCCGAACAATTGATACGTGTTACCTTTTGAAAAAAAAAATCACTGTCATAAATGTTTCCGTCTACGACATATCCAGAAGAGTTAATGTTACATTCAGCAATGAGACCGCGTGATTTGCTTATAAAGCACACTCCAAGTACTCCGCGGTCCTTAGTGAAATTATATGTTGTCGATGTTTGTTAAAAGAAAATTGGATAATCGTTTGGTTAAAAAAAAACATACAGAGTGGGAAGACGTCGTTTTGATCGTCGTATACTCGAGGATTTGGTGGTATGCGAAATAGTTTCAACGCTTAACTCTAGAACTCATTTATGGCGTAGAAAATCGACCCGGAGATTTAAAAAAATTAAATAAAAATTAGATTTAAAAAATGCGATTTTTGCCAATTTTCGTTACGTTTTGGGTTTTAAATGTGACTTCCACCCTTCTTTATTAAAGAAACAAAGAGATTAGTCTGCGGAAAACATCATTTACTGCTCATAAATTATACATGGGTTAATGCGCATTCACCGAATCTTCGAGATAGACTTAGACTAAACTGCGTTCGTGAATACTACGATCATCATCGGAACGATAGATTTAGACGGCGTGAGATTGGAGCCATTGTAACCAGTATTAAAAATCGGCAAGTGTTTTCAGAATAGTTTTAATAGTGGCCAATCTCATCGCGACTTTTAGTAGAAAATACGAGATTTTTGCGTCCTATATGGATATCATATTCGAGGGTCACACGGATATGCAATGCTGTATTGCATTATGCGTTTCCGGTTGAGGGAAAAAAGACCTCGATAAAACACGCGAGGTAGGTCGTAAAAGAATATAGAGGATTAATTCTCTAGTGGCAAATTAAGAGTATACTAGTACTTTAATGTGCCATCATTAAATTGATACAAAGAGGTATTTTCATAGCTTCATCCAAGATAAAGAAGAATAAAAAATAATTAAAAAATCCTGCCTTCGAAAAACAACCTAATATGTGAATACAGAAGTAATAAAAGACGGGCTGTGGCTGAGAAGTTTGTTGAGAGCTATTTTTATAGCTTTTTGACTCATGGGAGATACTAGAGTGGATGAAATAATATATTTTCACTATATTTTACGTATCGCCGCACGAGTGCAGAATAAAAGATATCAAATAGTAGAACGAATTTTATGCCTCCCATTATGTTGCCGCATCGACTGTGTATCGTCAATGGTCATCGAATTGCGCATAAAAAAATGGCCGCAGTTATCTCCTACGAGGAATTGCAAAACGAAATACGTAACAAAAAATCATGGATTCAATTGTCAATGAATTGATGATTCACTGTTGAGATGTAATTTCGAACAAAACAAAAAGAAAAAAAGATAGCGTCAAATATTTACCGTGATACACAGTTCGCTATTGACTCTTAGCTAGAACGCAGTCCCATTCAATTGTCCCGAGTCATTTGTGCTTCGTCCATCTCACATGTCGCCATACGATTAATTTTGCCAAAGACAATTAAGCTAAGATATCGCAAAGCAAATAAATTTGTAGGACGCTTTTTTCTCGAGAGTTATTTGTATTCGTCGTTTACAATTAAACAAAACGATAAACGTGACAAGTTGTGTACACTAGATTATTGTCATCGATATCTCGTGCTATCTCGTGAATGTTCGATTTTTTTATTGTGAAAGTTTGTCGTTCAATAAGAAATGTTTTTTCGTTGTTAGTATCGAAGTTCTCTCGTCCATTACTGAACTGCAAGTTCAGTAGCATTTGTCGGTTTAAAAGAAAGAAAAAAGAAAAGACTCAATGCAATTCAATCACTTTGTGCAATGTATTCGTAACGAATAGAAATGAAACTATTTTTAACAATGTTTAGCATATTTGCTGACCTTTAATGGATTCACGAAGAACCAAATATATATTTAGATATTTGCTAAGCTATTGCCAATTTAGCACAGCCGTAAATAATCGCGTGCCCCCCGCTACTATATCACAGGTGAAATCCCTCTAAACAAGTAAATAAAAAACAATAAGATAAAAATGAAAAGAAAAAAAAATAATCAAGCTGAAGAACTTACATTCCTAGAAAAGGCTTTTACCGTTTAGGCACTTATAGAGAAATACAGTGTACCGGATTAACCGAAACCGTCAACGATTACGACACACGACGAAGATTCAATAATGTGTATGCTAAGTATCCAAAATGAAAAAGAAAAAAAACAATGTATCCCCTCTTTACCTATACATATCTGTGCAATAAAGTCATCTATAGCCATACAAGTCTCCTATCTCTAATCATTAACCCTTCAAATCCTCCTTTTAAAAATTTAGTAACTGTGCCTGAGAAGGTAAATTTACATTTTTTGCTTCTTTAACTTTTCTTTGCAACCAAAAATATTATATTGTCTCCAGGAAAAACGTTAATTTTTTTTGTGCCCAAAATGTCGTTAAAGTATTCGTGGCACAAATGAAATTCATGTGTAATGAGTGGTCGTTTTCTCGGATACAAAATGGTAAAAAATTATCGATCGGTCATCTCGCGAATGAAATAACACGACGATTATTCGATGTTCAACAATTTAATAATATCACATTGTAACGCTACAGTCTATAATAGAATTATTAAATGTGTTTTTTCTAAATGTATTACAGCGAAGTATGAAATCTAATAGTCAACATTCTTTGGAACTATCTATAGTCAACTGGAGGTAATCATTAGAAAAAACAAACTATGAATACCTAGTAGTCTAAGTACGTAGAATGTCGATTGGTCGATATTTTTATTCTCGCTAGGCGCTATAGTTTCTATAGCTAGATTCGATTTAAACATGAAATCGTGGAGGTTTTAGAAGGGACGGGTCTCAGGGTTTCAGAACTTTGTAACTCTACGAAACTGTACGCGGATACAGCGAAGAGAGAGGATTGAGCAGGATGCTTCGGTGGATGAGGTGATGTCTCTTAACGATATATTGTACGCGTTTCCTTAAACCTCGTTCTCGTTTAGCAGCATGTTTGGTATACCGTCGTTGATAGGAAATTTTCTACCCGACTCTGGGCACAGCAAATCGCCGTTTATGACTTCCACCTCCAACAGTATGTGGTGAACTTTCTTCAGAAAATCTTCATTCGTCTCAAAGTCTTGTATCAGCATCTGCGGCAATTCGCCGACATGACCGATCTGCAATAAACAATTTCCTTCCAATTACTGATGGGTTTCGCATGAAATTGTTTACTGTAAAATTATTATTGCATTAATAATGTATTTTTATTAAATTGATAAAGAGTGGGTGTGCAATGAAATTGATTTTAAAAAAATTGTCTTCGGGACGAAATTTGTTTTAAAAAATTGTGTTCGAAATGATACTTATAACAAAATATGTCGTATACGTACGCTTTCGGCCGCTTTCCACAGTGTCGCCCAATCCAGCTTCGGAATTATTCTGGCGATAAATTCAGAATTAAAGTCAACCTCGGAGACTTTGATGTCCTTTGCCTGTAAGACAATGAAAATTTGATGAGGTTGTTCACGGATCGATGGACGAATTACGAGGAAAGCCGAAAAAAAAACTAAAATAATCCGAGCACGTGTTTCTCGATGGAATTTCGTTACGGTGTTACCGATTAACCTCGCAAGTAAAGAAACATCGAGATTTTTCTGTATTCTCGTTAATCTCACCACTATACCGAGGGGATAGCCAACGGTGACGCCTTTCAGACACTTCGATGTCAACATGTTGTGCGTTAATAGCTTCATATTGTAACAAATACGCTCGTTAATTGAACGGGTATAAAGAGCGCCTCGAACACTGCTCAACGTTCGAAGAGTCTGCTGGAGGGCCGACTTCACTACAGTCTTATGCGACGAAGAATCGCAAAGATCTTACAGTGAATTATCATTTCTTTTTCACAAAGCCTTAAAGCTAAAAAATACGGCGTTCCTCGCCGCTTTCTGTTCCATTCTGTACGACGCATAGCATTGGGTATTTCGATGGCATAAATATCCGTATTTGTTTATCAAATTTGTTTCAGTGAGTTTTGTTTTACCGGAACGTATTCCGGTCCCAACAGCTCTACGGCTCCAGCAGTGCCATCATACGAGAAGCGCAATGTATTCCAGAACTAAGATAATTCGGGAGAAAAGAGAGTACAATGATATATTGGAATATAATTGATTGATAATTTATTGGTCATTTATCAACAGATTAAGGGATTGCTCGTTTTGCAGATAAAAAATAATATAGTACATTTCAGAAATGTATGCCACTTAGTATGATTTTCTTTTGGCTTTCGGACATATATAATTAAATTTAACTTTCGGGTATTGGCTTTCGACCGTCTGCAAGTAAATTGGATTACAGTTGTAGGTTACCGACTGAGCCAGTTTAGAGTACAAGAGAAAAGAGTTTACCAAAAGTAAAAGTTGCTTTGCGCAATTAATAAAGTTGAAGGTGAAGTCGAACTAAGTTAAAGGCAAAATTTAAGAACGACATAAATCGTCTCTGACCAGAGCATGTGATGTGTATTGCTTTCGTACATTTCAGTGGAGAGATCTTGAAATAAATTCAATTAAATGGAATCTCTCAATTTGTTACATTTAGTCTTTACAAATCGAGCATTGGATCATCAGTGAATTATTTATTTCGTATAATTAATAAAACTACGATAGCCTTTATAAATTATCGGCTGGAGCGCGTAAACATTTAACGAAGATACGCGCAGCATTCGTTCCGTTTGCATTTAGCTACACCGACCAACGCTAAATGCATACCGTTAGAGACACTTAATATCGTGCCTCTAACGAATCGACGAGCCAATTGTATACACATGAACTCGAACAACGTTCGACCTCCGTTCTCCGATATCGCATAAGCCGACCAAACTTTAAATGACATTGCAATCCATTATCTGGCGGCGCGATGTCCCAAGGAGCCCTTTAAACTTTCATACCGAACCATCAGCTGACGCAGATTCGAGCTCGAGCAATCGATAATACCCTTTATCTTTTTGCCTTCACACCATCTCCATATTCATCGATATACATTCCTATGTACAAGAAATATGAAAGCAAAAATGACTCGCGTCGATTATGTGACTGATTCGTCAATATCGACAAAAAAAACGATATTTGCCATGTGTCACCTGCAAATTAAATGGTTATTTGAGCTGCTCGATGTATCGAGTCAGCTATAAATTGTGATAAAAAGAAATTTCATTTGCGCAAGGCAAGTGTATGCGTGGTGCGCGTGTACGTGCCGTACGGCTGATGTTTCCTACCGACGCCGCAGGTTGGCGGGGCGGCGCTAGTGTCTCTCTCTCGAAATCGTGTGACCGTGGCTCGTGAACATCCTCCAGTCGTGATGTCGTGCACCGTCCTGAGCTCCAGTTTAGGTTGAAGTTTCGTGAAAGTTTAACGATTTTTTACGCGAGCCCTTTTTTTTAAAGGTCTCTACGAGCCACGTGGCTATAAAGCGTGGTGTACAGGATTCGCGGGCGGATAATGCCCATGGCGAACGGAGCTGCCGGCGTGGTCGGTAGTCCCCTGCCGAAATGGCAACTCGCCCTGGTTGTCGGAGCACCGGTTGCACTGGGTCTCGGCTACATGTATTACAGAAACACTTCGAAGCCCGATCGGGGGAGCAATAGGGGATCGGGAAAATCGAACGGGACGAGCGGTGATAAGCAAATTTCAATCGACGGAGAATATCCATTCAAAACGGGCACAGCCCAGGAGTCCGAGGTTAGCACAGTGCGACATATATCGACACGAATTCCAACACAATCTGTACGGCACAAATAAGTGTCTCGTATTTTTTTTTTATATTCCAATATCACCAATATTACCAATATTACCAACATGATCAACATGATCAACATGATCAACATGATTAATATTATCAATATTATCCATATTGTCAATATTATCAATATTGTCAATATTATCAATATTGTCAATATTATCAATATTATCAATGTTATCAATATTATCAATACTTTTATCCCAATCCATTTCCAGACTCCAAGCGAACGAGCTCAGAGATACAAGAACCTGGGCAATGCCGTGTTCAAAGCAGGAAAATTTGACGAGGCCATTGCTCAGTACAACATGGCTATAGAGGCTTGTCCAAAGGACAACAAATCTGACCTGGCAACATTCTACCAGAACAGAGCCGCAGCATATGAACAACTGGTAAGATTTGCAGATAACTCAGAAATTCTCAATAGACAACCCATCGTGAAGCACATCGATAGATTTTGCATGCTGAATTTTTGTTACAGAAAAAGTACAGCGCAGTTAAAGAGGACTGTACGAGAGCCCTGGAATTGAAGCCCAAATATGCCAAAGCGTTGCTTCGAAGAGCTCGAGCTATGGAGCGGATGAATGAATTGGAGCTGGTTCTGGAGGACGTCACTGCCGCGTGTATTCTAGAGCAATTTCAGAATCAAAGTACCCTGCAAATGGCCGATCGAGTTCTCAAACAGCTTGGTCAGCAGAACAATTTTTCTTTTATAAAATATCGATGAGCGACTAGCACGGTAAATCGTCGAGAGATCGCGAACGATGATGATTATTTGATCGTTGATTCGACAGGAAAGCAGCACGCCCAGGAGCACATGGAGAACAAAGTACCGGTAATGCCGAGCAAGCACTTCATAAAAACGTATTTCAGTTCGTTCAGAAGGGACCCGTTCGCTACCGAGACGACTGAAGCCGGCGATACCGCCGAGGGGGAGGAGAACAAGGGTCTCGAAAGGGCGCAACAAGCACTGAAAGACCAAAGATACGACGACGTGATACCGATTTGCACGGAGGAGATCGACCGCTTCGAGAACAAAGACAAACCAGTGAGAATGCAGTTGCACCTTCTGCGCGCGACTTTCCACATTCTTCTGGGCCAGCACGAAGCCGCGATGTCCGATCTCGAGATAGTTATCAACAGCGACAGCGCGAGCAAGGCAGTAAAAGTCAATGCTCTGATAAATCGTGCCAGTCTCTTCATGCAGTTGGAAAATCACGAAAAATGTTTCGAGGATTACAAATTGGCCGTGGAAATCGATGCCGATTGCAGCGACATCTATCATCACAGAGGGCAGGTAAATAATCGTATTTTAATGACGTTAACCCTTTGTATAAGATTAAACGAGATCATTTACATGAGATCAACTTTTTACATGAGAAGAAAAACGAAACAATAATTATTTTTATTCCCTGAACTGATCTTGGAGTATGAATTTTTCGATGGAACAGAATTAAATCCATAACGCACGCTTATGTATTCGTTTCCAGATGAACCTTTTGCTCGAAAGAATAGACGAGGCTAAGGAAGATTCCGAGAAGGCACTGAGCCTCAATCCCGATTTTGGTGTTGGGCTCGCTCAGAAATGTTACACCGACTATCGCTACGCGGTTATGAAGAGATCGGTTGATTTGATCAACGCGGCTATGATCAACTTCGAGAAGGCTTTCGAAAAATTCCCGGAGTGCGGCGAATGTTACACGTTATACGCCCAGGTAACTTGTTTGTCTGCTAATTGAATAGTGTTTTACCGACAAATGAAAATTCTCTACATATCTTATCACGGTTTTTTTGTAGGTTCTGGCGGATTCGCAAGAGTTCGAGAAAGCCGACAAGCATTTCGCTAAAGCGATTATGAAAGATCGTAAAAACGCGACAGTTCTGGTGCACCGAGGACTTCTCCAGCTGCAATGGAACGGAGATATAGTGAAAGCCGTCGATTACATAAGAAAAGCGTTGGAAATGGACGACAAGAGCGGTTTCGCGTACGAAACTTTGGCCACTATCGAAGTTCAGAGGTGAGCGATCGACCGCCATTGTTATCGTACGGATTTTTAAGCTGCGCACGAATGCTGCGCAGCGGCAGTTTTTCAATGTCGAATAAAATATTTGATTTATTAATTTCTTTGCGCTCGATTTATTTTCTAGGGGAAACCTCCAGGAAGCCATAGACCTGTTCGACAAAGCCGTGGCTCTCGGTCGCTCGGCCATGGAGCTAACGCACATCTTCAGCCTGAAGGACGCAGCGAAAGCTCAGCTGAAAGTGTCGGAGCGACTCGGAGCCGAATTGATGTGGATGCCACAGGGAATGTCGTAGAACTTTCGATGATGCGATGGAGACGATTAAATTAAAGATGTATCGAATAAACCCGACATAGCGAGTTTCACGCGCATTTCCGAATTGCTGGTCACACGAAATTGCTCGTTTCGCAAATCGAGCAAAGCGCGTCCGATAACAAAAAAAATTAGCCAAGTCCGTCGGATGTCTCGAACGTCGGCCGCAATTGTCGAGTGCCTATTTCCGCTGTCGTATTACATAGCCTACCGCGGTGAACCGCTGAAATTACGACACTTACACTTTTATGTATTACATTTTTTTGTTTTTATGAACCTATTGCTCAGAACTCGCGAAAATATTTCCTTTTCCATTTTTTGTGTGGATTATGAAAGAAAATCATAGTATAATAGTATGTTGTACATTTCAATCCGCCCAATTATTAATTTTTTAAAATACACAACCCTGGTGAAAATATTTCTTAAACAAAACTCGGAAGTTTCTCGAAATTTCACAAGGTTTTCACACTTTTCGGAGGGAGCAATTTCTGCCCGCATTATGCTGCGGATCTCCACTAGCCGAGCGCTGATAATGAATTGATCGACAAACAAACAAAATAATTACCACAGTATTTAATTCCAAGCCATATATTAAATTACTTGTTTCTTAATCAACGTCCGCCTCTTAAAAAAGACCCTGCATAATTGCCCCGAAACAAATGCCTCCCTTCCAAAAGCAATGCGTTTCACTCGCTACTAAAAAAAAAAAAACAGCCATCGCTTATTAGAGCGGTGGCGTTGTTTTTTTGGTTTCGCTTGCGAGAACCGTTTTGCCGGTTTGCCATCTGGCGGCAAAATGCCGAACTTCATGGATAAATTGTCAGAAATATTTCCACCGGGATTCTATTACACAAAGAATTTATATATGTACGAAAATCTACGGATGAATAAAAGTTTGATCGTGTCAAGTTGCGAGAATTGTGAGGACGGAGCGACAATCACCGCATTTCGTTACACGACACTTGTCGCTTTTTATTGAACACGAAGCGTATGTGTTATAGTCATTTATATTATCATTGTTTTATCAAGGCTTGTCAATTACATAAAACAAGAAAAACACCCATTATCGTGATTTCGTTCGTTTAATTCCCTGAGTACATTCGTTTGATCGAGGGCATTGAACTGCGAATGAAAATTCATAAAAAATAATGGTATAATTATTATTTTACCATTTTTTCTCCCAAACTCCCGACTGCCTCTCGCCTTTTTTTACTTATCGACTAGAGGGCTATTTGGCTTTTTTTAAACAATATTTTCTCGCACCATTCGTAACAAAAAACAATCTCAAACATCGTAAAACAAGGAAGCAAGTGGATATCTTATCACGAAGGCCAACAAACTGCTAGC
This sequence comes from Ichneumoninae sp. B BG-2022a, assembly GCA_030522725.1. NCBI lineage: Eukaryota > Metazoa > Arthropoda > Insecta > Hymenoptera > Ichneumonidae > Ichneumoninae sp. B BG-2022a. The sequence continues at coordinate 17,708 of JAPYZD010000269.1, read as the reverse complement.
AGCCTGAAATCAAAATAAAAATAAATTGAAAAATCATCGGTTTAACGATTATTCTTGAATGAGGAAATTTAGTCTTTCTGATTGCTGCTGCTGTCACCTGAATCAGTAGTAAAATCTTTGTAAGGTCGGCTTCCCTCGTCGGCCCGATGTTTATGAGGACGAAATTTATAAGCGTCAAATTATTGCACGTTATCACACCGTCTTTGTCCTCGTGCCAGTTCACCATTCTCAGAGTCCTGAACAGCCACATTATTAACCTCGCTAATCAGAAAAAAGAGACGTCATTATTTTGCGTATTATTAATTCCATTTGAAATGCACGCTTCGACGTACCAAGTGCGTTCAGATCCGCTTTTCTGAAGACCGTCACACTAGGGTCCAGTTTGTCACTCTGCCTGTTGTATCTGAAATTTTTAATATAATGAGCAAGTGGTATATTAAATGAATAATAATAAATTTAATTAGTATATTAAATTCATAAATACAATCATTTTCATCGCGTTTTTGACTTTAAAACTATGTCATATGGTCCACTATGAAACTCGCTAAATTGAGGACTCGAGGGCTTTCCCCCACCCCGGGCTGGCAAATTTGAGGTAGAACATACTTCGGTAATCTGTGCCTGGGACACGGCACGAGATGAAACAGCTGAGGTACGCTGTACAAGAAATTCAGTATCTGCGGTATGAAGAACAGAAGTGTCGTTTTGCTGAAATGCCCGAGAATACCGACAACGGCGAACGTCATTCCTGACAAGTAGCAAAACGTATCGCCAACGAAGACTTCAGACGGATACCTGAAAAAAAAAAATTATAATGATAAAAATACATTATGTATGCTGTGTACTGCAAACTGCAAGTTTCGCTCTTCCAGCGAAAAAAGATCTTATGCCGGATACCGGCTCGATATATTGCTACTCGAACTCGAAATCGCACGCCCTTCAACGTCAGGTCAATACGGGACAACAAAATTGATTACCTACGCTGTGTACTGGAAAACTACGACTTTCGCTCTTCCGACGAAAAAAAAATCTTATGCCGGTTACCGGCTCGATATATTGAGACTCGAATTCGATACACATTATCACCTTTCGGCATCAAGTCAATACGGGACGGAAAAGAATTTTATCCACGCTGTGCAATGGAAACTATGACCTTCGCTCTTCCGACGAAAAAGAAATCTCATGCCAGATACCGGCTCGATACATCGCTGCACGAATCCGAGATCGCCCACCCTTCAGCATCAGGTCAATACAAGACGGCAGACACACCTGCGGCTCTCTCTCTCTGCGCCTACCATTGTGCCGTCGAGCAGATGGCTCGACGGCGGATCCGTGGCTGAGATTCGAGGAAAAAAGAAAACTGCGGAGGGGGAGGGAGTTAAAATAAGAACGGTCCAACTGAGAAGGAGGAGCCCGTCAGCGGCCTCGTCAATCGTGGGGAATCGACCACGTGCACGGAGCGAGAACCGCAGTGCTGTGACAGAGATCGTGCGGGCGTGTACGGTTTAATGCATTTCCTCGTACATCGATGAATCGATCAGAGAATCGAAAGAAAAAGAAGTATAGAAAAAATTACGACAACACAGATATCTCGTAGGTAGTCCGTAGTCCGTTCGTTCAACCTGAGCGTGGCTCGGCGTGTCCGTGACTCATCAACGAGTACCACTACTCGCCGAGTCTCTCGGGATAACAGTCTCTATCCGCGACACAAAGAAGTTTCTCTCATTGGCAAACGCATGCGCTTCTGCAATAGCGCGAACGCGCCTGTCGTCTATCGTCGGGTCGACGCGGTACCGGCCGCATTTGGTCGCGAGGCGAAGTACGTACGGGCCGGTCGGGGCTCGGGTGTGGTATTGGACTTTTTGGGTTACGAGCCGGGAGCGAGAAGTCGGAACGTGCGAAACGTCAGACCGACCGGTACGCGAGGACTTTTCGATAATCTGCGAAAAAAAAAAATCGTTCGTCCGGTACGTTCGAGGAATTCGGTCGAACGACAATCACAAAGAGTGCGACTCGTGATAGCCTTACACGCTATAAATATGCGTGGGGATGCAGTGGGAGGTCTCGCAGCCGGGAAAAGCCCTCCGCACGCTTAGAGACTGCTGCTCGCTCGGTGAGTCCGAACGTCGGCGGTTACTTTCGGGGCCGCGCGAAGCCGGTCGGCCGATGACGTCACCATAGCTACGTTTCTCGCACGCTGATGACGCTTGATGACGTCGGCGGCCGCACCGGCAATGAATTTGTAATTTAAAAAAATTCATTTAACGATCATCGGGCTGCTCGGTCCCGTGAAGAACGAAGCTTCCCCCCTCTCCTCCCGTGTCTGCGTACAGCGCGAAGTTGCACTTGAAGAATCGATAACGTTGCACGGAGCATCTTGAGGAAAATTTCGTCCCGGCTAAGACCCGGCGGTCCGGGACGCGATGGAAAAAAATATTCTTTTTGTATATAAGAGAACGTAACTAAGCTTCCTTGTGTTACAGATATTCGCGTGCAGGGCACACGAGGGATCCAACGATGCACGCTTTGAGCGGCGGTCGAGGGGAGGAGGAATATGACTCGTGAAATATCGAAGACGTTCGGGTAAAGCTGGAGAAAAGAAAGGGTGGTGGCCATGCAGACCCGCATCGATGGAAAGCTCCTCGTGCTCTACACGCTTCTCGTTCTTCAAGTTCTCATTGTCATGATTTACGTCGCATCGACACCACCATCCGAGTTCCTGGCAACCACCACCGGAACCCCCGTCAGCTTCGTTAACGTTGAGACAAATCAGGTAATCTCGGTCGGGATCGTCACTCGGGAGAATGACAACTGTCGTTTTTTTTTTTTTTTTTTTTTTTTTTTTGCAAAAATGTATTGGGAAACTTTGCGGTCACTAAATTACGAGAGCACTTCGATCAAATTATTGAAAAATTGGCAATATTGAAAATATTGGGGAAATTTAACGACACCCATCATGATAATTACGACTCGGACCGGCGAGCCCAGTTGAAGCAGCAGGTATATATATGTATTTTCAAATGTCATAGTGATCGATAATTATTAAGGATGTTTGGGCCAAAACGCGTTTCTGTTCGCTAAAAAAACTTTCAAATTTTGAAAACAAATACACATTGAATCGTTCGAAATTTTTTCAGATTTTTTCGGAGAATAATGGATTCAAAATTTTAACTGAATCTCTCGCACTCATACGGGTTTAGCATTCCTTTAAGTTGAAGTGAAAGTCACGTGACTAAGCCAACAGTGTGAGAGAGATAGCGGCATTATAGGTCTTACGGTGTAGCGAGAGAGATCGACAGAGAACGTGTTTCACTTCACCTTAAGGGAAGCCTGAACACGTATACGTGCGAGAGAGACAGAGTTAAAATGTGGAATCCATTTTTCTCCGAAACGATTCCATAAAATGTAAAACCATTGGTTTCAAAATATTTTGAGTTATGTTAAGTAACGATCTCGATATTTTTTAAAATAAAATAATCGCTTTAAAAAAAGGAAAAAAAATGCTCTCAAGCGCTTATTTAAATTGACCGTCGAAAAATGATCCTTTACGGCGAAGTGGTTCTGAAATTTAATTGGAATTCTCGTAACGTTAACAGGTGCTTCCGAATGCGAAAACTAGTCGTAAGCCGGCCTACCAGACGATAATCGGTGACGCGAGACTGCAGTACGTGAGGACGTCGGACCTCTTCGAGACGTACAACACGACGCTGTGTTGGAAGAAGGGCGTGGACGACAGGAGGACGAGAGAAGAAAAGGAGCTCAGCCGGTGTGTGTGCAGCCACGGTTGGCACGGTGCCGACTGCGGTCAGCCGGAGGTCGTCTGGCGGGCGATAATGGCGTCGAAACAAAATATCAAACTGAAACTTCGCCGGGCGGCGAGACGAATAATCTACGCCTTCAGCGTGAACGACTACAACTCGGCGATCGCCGAGGTGATAGTCGAGGAGCTTTACAGCGTCGTCGATTTCTTCGTGATATACGACTTCAGCAACGCCGAGGACAATTTTCGGCACAAGCTCGCGAAGGGTCTTCTCGGGCCGCAGCAGAACAAGATAATATACGTGAACGCTGCGGCGAAGGCGAGAAAACCGTCGCGGGTTATATCAAAGTATATCTGGGACAGGGTTAACGGTATAGTGAAGAACATGAGGGACGACGATATTTACGTGACGACCGAGGTCGAGCAGGTGTTGAACTCGCGGGCGTTGATGTTCCTCAAGGTGTACGACGGATGGCCGCAGCCGATCGGCTTCCGTTTGAGGTGGTCGGTTTTCGGATTTTTCTGGCAACATCCGTCGAGAACGACCATAACGGTCGGCGCGAGTACCGTCGGCCTGACGAGGGAGACTTATCGCGCTAACTCGATGGTTCCCCAGCGAGATTTTGCCGGCGAAACAAGCGAGAGGGACGTGCTCGGTCTCGTCATCGGCGACTTGAATCACTACGGCGGTTGGTTCTGCAACTACTGCCAAGCGCCGGCGAACATTATAATCGCCCTTCGTCGTGACTCGAGAAAATCGAAGGAATTGAGATTCGAAAAAAATGCGGACGTTCCATTCGTGGAGGATCTAATCGGAACCGGCGTATGGCTCGACGGCAAAACTAATCTTCTCAGAGCTTACAAGTCACGTGACCTTTATTTCGCTCCCGAAACGGTGCTCGCCAATACGTGGAAGTACGATTGGCTCGTAGATAATTTTTACGCCAAGCTAGACTACTACTGACACGTGGGCGATAATAAGACTGTGATATTAACTCATACTCCGATACTCGATGTACACTAAACTACATATTATTATATACCGAATTTATACACTAAAAATCGATATGTTGAATTAAAAGTATGAACGTTGAATAATTTATACACATATATAGCGTATAAAGAAGTCGTCAGTATAACGTTTTATTCTTTGTAGTGTACCTGCTTCGATCAACAGACCTTCCTTTTACCGGCCACGTAGTCGCACAACGTGTCCACTTTTTCGTACGTGATGCGGATACACGGAGTGGACGGTCGGTGAGTAATTTTATGTGTTTAAATTTATGTGTACTCACCAGTTGTGCTTGAAGAGTGCGAGGGAAGTCGATATGTACGGGAGCATGAAGTAGAGCGAGAACTGGTGAGCTTTCCAAAGATTTCCGCTCAGCTCGACGAAATTGAAGATCGCGATGCTGACGGCTATGATCAGACTCTGCCCGACCTCCAGGCCGTTTATACCGGCCAGGATGTTGATGGCGTTCGTGCAGAACACAGCTAGCATTCCCATATAGAAGTAATACAACAGCCACAAATCCACGGAAAAACCGAACCAAGCTCTCAGCGGTTTTGGCACGATAATCAGCGTGGAATTGAAATTTACATAGTAAACCATCAACAGGGGCAAAGAGGCCACTGTTGGCAGGAGCAACTTATGCCTCCATCTCAGATCCAGCACATCGTCCGCGAAGCCCAGCAGCAGCATACAGCAGATCGAGAGGAGAGCGGCCAAAAGCTCCACAAACTTAAACATAAATAAATTCACGTTAATAAATATTACATAAATTTCTTTATCATTTATTTTATATGTATTGGAAGGCGGACGTGAGTAAAGCAGAGTTAATAAATGCATTTTAAAACAATATTGATTTATACACTTTTACATGAAGGGCATTTATCTAGAAGCAGATTTAAAAAGTAAAAACTTTCCTTTTGTAGATGACAATAATAATAATAAAAAATAATATGTAATATAATTTTTTTCTTTTTTTCCACAAAAATTACCTCACTCTGAGGAAATGGAGCATTCTTGACGATGTAGTCGGCGAACGGCATGGGTATGAAGGCGAACATTGTTATAAGAAATATACACCCACTCACAACTCCCAGTGCTTCGGGTCTGTAGAGAAATAAAGTTCTTGTTATTAAGAAAATATCAAATTTGAAAATCAGTCAATACAAACAAAAAAAAACGTTGATTTTTTTGTTTAAAAGATTGCATTTTTTAAATAAGTTTTTAGATACATTTTTAACATCGAATCGCGGGCATTTTAAGTGTTCATCCGGCTGTTTATTGGATCGGATAAGTTACTTACACTTTGTCGCTTTGTCTCTTGTTCATATCGACTCCATAGAGGTTAGCTTTGATGAACATGTCTCGGAGTTTCGGTATCAATCGTACGGTTACGAAAAATGCGACAAACGACATACAAAAGTTAATTGCTATCGGTAAACCGATCTTCCACATCTCTTCGTTTTGTTCCATGTCGTTGTTGGTCGTATTATTGAGACATTAGAAAATAAACAAACAAAAAAGCACCGGGTTTCCAGATGCAACGGAGCTCCACGCACAACCGCGACGTGGCTCAACTCGATTGACTCTGCTTTATTGTAGTCCATTCCATTTCGGAGAAATAATCACGCTCAGATTAACATTGCATTTTTAACTTTACTATCCGGTTCTTGAGCTCTTTTTTATGTAATGCAATTTTTTAATTCATGTGCAACAGACAAACAAATCGGACGGGAACTGTCGGTATAAACCGCTATACTGAAGTAAATGGACATGCAGGGTCAGTTTCGATATTGGCTGCAAGAGCTCGCAGCCGCTTGCGACTTCTGCGGATCGTTCGAAATCGCATGCTGGACCCTGTACACAGGCCCTATCAGCTGATTACTGGCGCGACTGTCACCGTCGCTGGTACGAGGCGCTTTTGCAAAGGTGCTGGTTACGCGTGCACGGTCAGAATCTTTAATCTACATCTTGCGATTACGATTGGGGAATTGACATTCGTTTCCCGTGAGTAAATTTTCCATTGTTCTGCGTTAAATTGGTATTTCGTTTGTTAAAATGGCGATTTGTTGGATTAAATTAATCTTTTCTTCTTTTTTTTAATGCAATTTTCGCGTCGATTCTCTGCCACAATTCTTCGCTCCGAAATATCTTTATAGATGTTAATTAATAGACACTCATGACTCGATGCATTTTATCAGCGAAATTGACTTTTTTTTCCGTATTTAACACACGCTAAGTATCTATGGTTTGTTATCGGTTTGTTGAAGCTCATCATAACCTGCATCGGAATAACCGTACTTTATTATCCCGGCAGATAACTTGGCCGAGGATCTTGACGCTCCGCATATGCGTGGTCGAGGCCTCCGAGGAGCCGAGGTAAGCATGAACGCCGCAATAAAAATTCACGTTCAACCACATCCAAGTTATGAAGCACAATTGCAGAATTCAGAGGCACCAAAAAAATCCTAAAATGTGGATAATTTTTACAAGAATTATTGTGTTGCAATTTGATGCAATAAAAAAATGTCAAGCCTTCAAGGGCTACAACGCGAAGCTGGCCCTTTTCTTTTTCACTGTTTATTTCTACTTTTCACGAAAATAAATAAATAATCGAGAAATTGAATTTTGCGAGTAGACAATTTTTATTTGTGCGATATAACATTTTTCATAGAAACAAAGATTTTTTAGTTTCACTAGATTATTGCGGTCATCAATGAAATGTATTTGTTACTTTGATGTCAAAATTGATATAAAAATATGCTTGACCCACAATTGCTCTAAATTGGAAAATATCTTCCGGATTTATAAATTCAGTGTAAAATATATGTAAAAAAAATTAGATATTGTGTTCATTATTGCTTCATAATAAAGGAAGCAATGCAATAGGAACAAGTAGTAATTAATTTTGTCCTAACGAACCACTCATCTCTTTTTCTTTGCAGTAAATGGATAACGAAAAGCAAAAGGATGAAATCATCGCTCTGGAGAGTATATACAATGAGGAAGAATTTTGCTACCAGGAGATAGACGGCAAGCGGGAATGTACGCTGAAAGTTTTCATTCGCTTGCCGGACGATTTTCACTTGAATTACAAAGACATAAGAAACCACGAGCAGCCGGTTACAAAAGTTGCGATATCGCATCTGCCGCCCTTGGAGCTCTACGCGTCTTTGCCGCTCGACTATCCGTCGAAATCGCCGCCAAAGTTTACGCTGTGTTCCTCGTGGTTGCGTTACTCGATGCTCTCAAAGTTGTGCAAAAAGCTCGATCAGCTTTGGGAGGAAAATGAGATTCTCTTCACGTGGATGGCATTTCTGCAGAACGAAATGCTGGATTTCTTGGACATCAAGGATCATCTGGACATAAGTACCGCCTACACGATGTACGTAGCAGCCTCGGAGAACGTGCGAAGTTCGTCGGTCGGCAAAGCAAAGCTCGCCGACCAATCGAAGACCACAGCGGAAGGAAATTCCGACGTTGCTCCGGAGAGCAAAAGATTCCGGGTCGAGAGAAAGCTGTTGCAGAGAAAACGGTGCAGAAAGCAGAAAAACAGAAATTCCATCGACCAACGAGCGGTCGTCGACAGAGCCGTCAGTAAAAATCCTGTTCAAATGCTCGTCGACTACAATGAGGCGCGAAATCGCGTTGAATTCAAGAAGAATTTCTACATGTGCAAAGTTTGCTTCATGGAAAAGTCCGGCGAGCACAGTACAGAGTTCACTCCGTGCAGGCATGTTTTCTGCAAGGAATGCATCACGGGCTACCTGGAGATAAGGATAAAGGACGGTAGCGTGCAGAATATTTGCTGCCCGGAAGATAAGTGCACTTCTGAGGCCACTCCCGGCCAGGTGAGAGACCTTAGTCTCGCGAGCGGAAGAACCAAATTTCCACGGTCACAATCTTTCTCGGCCCACCTCTGAGGCGACTTCGATGGATTGCGGAGGGCTTGATTAAACGCGATCTTTTTTATTGCAGATAAAAGACCTCATCAGCCCTGAATTGTTCGCCAAGTACGATTCCATTCTTTTGAGCGTTACACTGGAAACTTTGACGGATATCGTTTACTGCCCTCGTCGACATTGCCAGTATCCCGTGAGTCGGGAACCCAACGAAATAATGGCCATATGTCCAGCGTGCCAGTACGCCTTCTGCGTATATTGCAAAATGGTTTATCACGGTGTGGAGCCTTGCAAAGTTAATTCAGGTACGACATTCATTTTCAGCCCCGAAAATCGATCGTCCCAAGTCTAATAAAAGCGTTCGTCACGTTTCATTGTCGTTTTACAGCTGAGAAACAAAAACTCGTCACCGAGTATCAAGATGCATCGGACGAAATGAAAATCAAGCTCGAGCAGCGTTATGGCAAGAAGCAGTTGCAGATGTTGGTGGAGAACACGATGTCTGAAAATTGGATAACGAGCAACAGCCATCACTGTCCTCATTGCAACGCGGCAATCGAGGTAAGGAAAAGTTTGATCCCCTAGGAGCTTCAGCGATCGTGATGATAATCGAAAAAATTACAGTACTTTCAGGTCTCTTTTTATCCCGTTAAAATAACTGCAAAAAATATCCACATTTCAATTTCTGCGCATGCGCGGGCGAGAACTCATAAGCTTGGCCTGTGCTAGCGAATGCTAATTTTTTTATCAGTACCCGACAAAGTAACCGCCCATGCCGAGAAGTTGAAATACGATAATTTTTCAATTATTTCTACGGAGTAAAAGGTTTTGCGGATATTCTACGGTTGTTCACTTGAAAAAACAACGTTTAGTCAAGTTGCTAGGGTCGAAATCGTTTTACGGACAAAGTACTATGAGAGGAAGAAAATACGATGGGAAAATATATCTATATCTTTATTGGGGTTGTTTTTTTTTTAGAAATCGGATGGCTGCAATAAAATGACCTGCGGACGGTGCAACACTTACTTCTGTTGGATATGCGGAGTACGGCTAAACCCCCAACTTCCTTATTTGCATTATCAAAATCCGGAATCGAAGTGCTTCAACAAGCTCTACCACGGCCTCATCGCGGACGAGGACGAGGGTCCCGATTACCTCGACGACGATTTTATCGACGACGACGATGAGTTTGAAAATGATTTTAATGATCCGGACGACGATGATGCCTATGCCCTCTACGGTGTGTTGCCCGAAATCGACTCGGACGAGGAAGAATTTATGTATGCCTTTTAAGGTGGTGTGAAATACCGCCGCCGGTAACAAAAACTGTACTGAATGCCGTTTTAAGTTCGCTGTCCGCTGACGAAAGAAAAAAATTGTCTTTCCCTGAGAAATCGGCAGACGCAGGGAAAGACTATTTTCTTTTTCTCGACGATCTGTGGTTTCAAAACGGCACTCAGTGAAGTTTTTGTTACAAACTGGGCGCGGAGCAGGTGGACGGAGGATTATACCGCATTACCTTAAGATCATGCAACATACCACGGTCGGTAATAAAAGCTGTAATGAACTTTTCTGAAACGGGCGTGTGTTCACAGTCAAAAGAAAACTCTCACCGGAAACTGGCGTGATATCCGATTCCGATCAGAACTTTCTTTCGACGGGACGATTGAAAAAAGTTTGCTACAGTTTTTTTCCACCGTACATATGAGAACACGTGAGAAAAGTTGACTATGTAGTTTTTCAATGGTGTGCCGGGTATTCGAGAAAAATCGTTCACTCCTCTATTCGCCCCTCCCTTCGAAAATCTTGAAATCGCGAATTCAAATCTGCGAAAACCTATTGCACAACGCGGCATAGATTAACAACACTGTTGTATTAATTTCCATAATACGCGTTATCGTCTAACGAATCGGTTATTAAATATTTATGTTTAAATGTAATTAATTTATACTTGTATTGGATCGGTAACTCAGTATAATTTATATAACATTGAGATTTTAATAAAGCCGAGATATTTGTAAAACCAAGTATTGTTATTGCGCCTATTCTGGAAGGAAGATCTGTTCGCGCGTAGAAAAAATATCCGTATCCCAATGCGATCGAGATTGCTTAAAATAAAAAATATGTTATCCAGAAATAACGTCGACCGTACCAATAACAATTTAATTCGGAAATATACATTTTTTACAACGTTTACATACCCAACTAAATAAATGTATGTATTTATTTACTTACTATATATATATATGTGTGAATATAATAAATATACATTTATATCTTTATATATATATATATCTTCTCATTGGACCCACAAGTCTTTGTACAAAGTTTGAATAAACAAGTAATCTGTAAGTGTTCTGTAATAAGTACTAAGAAATTAAATTCAATTCACTGTGCCCAAAGCTATCAATATTCTTAACACCTTCAATATGATTGATTTTTTTCGACTCCACATACCGTCATGTAGTACACAAAAAATTTGTTCCTAGTCGCTCCTTTGGTCGGGCATCGTACGTTATTAATACTTTCGTATAAAGTATCGTGTCTCGAATCGAACAATCACAATTTACTATTTCCCACACCACAGAGAAAGGTGCTCACGTGAGGAGCCACGACTTCAGGACTGTTGTTGTGAACATCGTGATTACCGGAGACGTTTGTAACAATGTAGTTTCCGCCACGCATACTTTTAATTAGCGTTTCCAAGCCCTTTTTAAATTGCTCACCCGCATACCACGAAAATTCCGCGAGGACTATCAGGACTGGAATTTTCAGGTCCTTCACGAGCTCCAAGTACTGGTCAAGGTAGAATAACGGAATGGGGGAGTGCGCTCTCAATCTTAAGTCTCTATTGTACTTGTAGAGCTCGCCAACTTTCGTTGTAGCTCTGACAAACAGCGCTTCGGCAGCTGCTGAGTTGAGGGGAAAAACTCTCTTGTTGCTCAGAGCGTACAAAATTTCGTCCTTCGTGTACAGTGGCGCAGTTTTTGAGGCGTTTGCGCTTACAGTGGATTCTTGAACATTGTGAATCACGGTGGCGAGTGTGCCGGGTACAATGGGATTAGGTACAAATCCATCAAGGCATACGATCCTGCTTATTTTGCCCGGATACAGGGTGCTGTACAGAATTCCCAGCTGGGCACCAAAACTGTGACCCAGATAGAGACAGCTGTCCCATTTCAATGCCTCGAGTACAAGCCTGATAGCAAAAATGTAATTGAAATAATCGAGCTGTATGCCCAGAGGCAGAGGCGAGGAAAAGCCGTGTCCAGGCAAATCTATCGCCACGTAGTAGAACTTGTCCGGCAGCAAGGGAATGAGCCTGTCGAACGATCCTGCATTGTCAAGGTGGCCATGGACCACAAGGACCCGCGTCACCTGCCTGGATCCCCATGCCTTTCCAGCCACGTGACCCCAAGGCACATCCAATTTTATTTCCTCTACTGGCCTTGCCGAGCTCATCGCAACAGTCGAGTGTTTCTGCGTCGTGGTCAAGCTCTGAAAAAAATTGAATGCATGCATTAGAATCATTTTTGGACACGAATGCTCTCCGGAGACTAAGAATTATTTACATACTTTATTTTTTATATCAACGTTACTTTATAAAATAAAAATTTTTTTTGCTCCGTTTTGTTTTAATTTAATTTAATTTAATTTTTTTCAATGGATTTCTCCTTTTACACAACGATAAGAATTCATTACAGACAACAGTGGTGAATAAGACGGAGAGTGTGTATATATTGCAGATGTTACAATGATCGAGAACTAGTGAACAGAAGTTTGCAATATAATTAAACCAAAAATACAATTTGATAGATTTTAAACAGTTATAAATTAAACATTAAGACTTGTCACAAAAGTAACAAAAAGATTTGAAACTTTTCATATAATACGTTTTCTGACATCGCGTAAAATTTGCATGAAATTTATGTATTTTGCTGTAACGTTTTGAGACGTTACTAGGGTAAAAGTGTGTCATGCAATCCCTGAGTCACGGGGCGAACATCAATAAAACATAATTTTCATAAATCCATGACTGGTATTATTCGCGTTGTCGTTGCGGCGATTAACTTCGTTTGTATGTGTTTTTTCGAACTGCCAATCGTCGACGCGAATGATTCAAAAGCGTACAACGTATAATGAACAACGCTGTTTGTGATTACGAAAAGTCACTGTAAAGTCGCACGCGAACGACAAAATCGAGACGATGCGGCGAACCAGTACCTGCGATCGCGGCTCGTCTCTGCGAACTGAAAAGTTAATTTTCTATTGCATTGCAACGGGGAAACTCGGTGACAGAATGGAAGGGAGTACTTCACGTATAATCGTAGAGCGGTTATACGTGACGCTGCTGCAACGTACGTATGATCGTCGTTCGGTGAGACCCGACACATCGATTAATTCTTTACAGCGGAGATTATTTTTAAAAACCGTGGGGATCAAAGGTTCAAACTTACGTCAACTGTTCCTATTATCTCTCGTTGAAATATAAAAACCTGGAATACGTGAATGTCGATGACTTGCCGCTGAAAGCTTCGAGGTCATTTTTTATATTAATCGATTGACTGTCGAGCTATATAATACACTTTGAACATCATTTTTTGCTACTCGTTACAGATGTGCACGTGCAGAAATTCTCCACTTATTGCGCTTTTTTTTTTCTTCTCAGTTGAACCGCTAGGTCGAGCTCCGCAAAAATGAAATTGTATTTGAAAATTCTAATGCCGGAGTCACAAGTCTCTTCAGAACTTGGCGATCCGAACGGTAACATACAGGTGTCCGAACGCACATAATGTTTTCAGTACCATCTGACCCATCTGACTAAAAAAACGGACTGTAAGGCCGACAATAGTTAAAAACATGATGCGATTTAACACACGCAGCGATACAATATGATTCGCATTCCCGCCGTCGAAGATCGGGAATAAAATTAATTAATCACAAACATTCTTTCTTTTGCAAATTTTTTTTTGTTGAATTTTTCCTTGGAAGATTTTCACCAGGTCGATTTATTGATCACTGATTACGAGATCGACGGACTTTAGAACATTAACAACCGCTGACGGTAATATTTCGAGCGAAATATTATTTTCAGCAAATCTGATTTTATACTTTTTCTCGACGACGCACAGGTAAGTTAACCGACCAATGACGTGTTGCCATTTTGAAACAGCGATCATTGGTTGGTTAACTTACCGTTGCATCGTCGAAAGTATAAAACCAGTTTTTATGAAAATAATTTTTAGCTCGAAATATTAATCGTCAACGGTGTTCAATGTTCCAAAATTCCAAGAGAATCGCGATTGTGAGAAGACGGGCTTAACAAAAGCGGCATCGACATTATTATACACCATAAATTATAATTTTGCAAAAATAAAATTGCTGATCACGTAAATAACCTGTCAGTACAGAGAAAATTATATTTCGATACGATCGATCCTTCGCAATCGATAACTTAGCTGCGTCTTCCAACCTCTCCCCCCTTCCATTTTTTAAAACATTGATTGGACATTTTAGTAGTTTTCATCGGTAAATCAAGATAATTTAAAGATTCATAAATTTAAAAAAAGATGTATATTTTCTGCTCTTTGCGGTTCGGTTTGTCCTCCGCGTATTCGAATGACGTCACGGGACGATCTGTTGACGGTCAATAACAAGCGTGAAGGCTGGCGTCAGTTACGTGTATTATCGTGTACCCGTAACAACTATAAATTGGTCGAATGAACAACAACAAAAAAATAACAAACATTCGTTAATCAATGACTTTCGAACGTAGCGAACTTTTGATATTTTTACGATTCTAGCGCGGACGCACTTCTACCTGCTTTTGCCGAAGATTGTCGGCCCTGCGATGCTAAAAAAAAGTTGCGGGGTGGGGGCAAAGCAAGCAGGCCTACCGCTGAATGTTTTGCCCTATTGTTCGGTAATGTCGTGAGAGAGGACGATGAATTTTCGAGTGTGTTTTTCCAAAACCCTGACGAAGCTGTGTCGCCGATAATGTTTAAGTCGTCGAACGGGATGAAGTGTCCGCCTTGCGAGAGACACAGATTGAGGTAATACCGGGCGTATAAGAGAAGACACAGAGGACGGGAACCCTTTGTCATGGACATGCAGGCTCCCAATGGTTCGTACACTGTTTTTTCGTCGTAAACGCTATTACAAAGTCCAAACCAGTTAAGCGAACGCCGGTAAATTTTTTGTCCCTCGCATGCATTGTGCAAAACTTTCAACGCCATTTGTGTATATATTTTTTTTAATTTCCCCCCCTCCATCCCCGTGTTCCTCGAAGCCACCGTAAATGCTACGAGTTTTCACGTCAAAAAGGTTAAACAAACGAGAGTTTTTCGGGACGCCTGGCGTCGGTTCCAGGAACACGATTCGTTATCTTTTGCCGCTCGGTCAATTCACCGAACCGCATGGATTTCGACGAAAACTTATTTTCATTGCCAAACCGTCCGGAGCTCCGTCACGTGATCGAAACCTTTTCGAAAATACACTTAAGATAACGATATCCAGCGCGGATACAATAAAATATAATCAATGTAAAACAAAAAAAAAGATTTGTACCGGACTGTCGATAAGATAAAAACATCCTTTCAAAAATTAAATGGCGTTTCGTTTTGTTTTTATTATTTTCTTTTTTTATTCATAGCAATGCCTAAAATTTCATATGCTTCTCTTGTCTCATGCCTAAATGATTGATTTACAAATCAGCAATGAGTCTCTCTGTGAATTCAGTTTGCATCTTTTGCCACTCGGCCAATTCACTGCACTGCATGGATATTGACGAAAACTTATTTTGATTCCTGAACCGTCCAGAGCTCCGTTCCATTATCCAAAACTCTTTGAAAATACACTGAACATAAAACAATGTCCATCACAGATACAATTAAATACAAGCACAGTCCAATGCAAAATATAACAAAAAACCTTTTTTAAAATAAGATGGATTTTTGTTTTGTTATCATTTTTCAACATTTATTTTTTTGAGGGATCGTTGAGAGTTTGATTTCAACGAAAACTTATGTTCATACCGGCACGACTTTTCAAAAATACACCAAAGATAACGATGTCCATCATGGATAATATAAAAAAAAAAAATTTGTACCCGATAGTAGATAAGATAAAAACACCCCCTTTCAAAAATAAAATGGTGCTTCGTTTTGTTATTATTATTATTATTATTTTTTTTTTTATTAATAGGAATGCCTTCATATGCTTTTCTTATCTCATGCCTAAATGATTGATTTGCAAATCAGGAATGGGTCTTTCTATGAATTCAGTTTACGCATCCATCCCTGGGATGCCCGAACTGGGGATGGTGTGGATGGGCGACATGATGGTTCATGGAGAACCAACCCACGAACTCATGCTGGACCCTCGTCAAGCCGAGAGTCCGTTCTTCACTCACGGCTCTCATTCCTTCGAAGACATTAGAAATCATCAAATAGCACCTACGACCATGGTCAGATACATGCCGACTCATTTTTCCAACGAATGTTCTGAACCAGACGAAGCTATGGAAGCTGTTGATGCTCAAGAAATTCAACAGGTAAGCCATCCTTGGTAAAAAGAATAGAAACTTGAAAAAAAAAATGATTCAATCGCCAAAAAATTGCAATCGCAATGTTGGTTTATAGTACAAACTGTTAATTTAATTGTTTACATAAATTACTTAAATTACATTGTTACTTAAGTTAGCTGATCTCAGGCTTGCAGTTGATAGGTTGTGAATTATCGTATTATCGTTGTGGCTGTGGATAAGTTACATTTAGACCATCAATTATTTGTGAGTAACGCAAGATAATAACTTTCAGGAGTACGATCCTCAGGTGGAAGGTCCAGAGATGAGCGAATATCTGACCCTGGAGGACTACATGGGTGACGAAGAGCAGGAGCAGGTGGTGAACAACGCCGCGACTCAAACGACGCAGGACAATCGCAATAGAAAAATCAAGCCGATAAAACATCCTGGTCTTGTCCTGAAAACGCCGATCGCTTATCAACCTCACACAGATCTGAATTTTATACCTATACGAAAGGATGGTATAGGTAAGAGATTTTCTCGATGTTTTCCCGAGGAGTACTCGATGATTTTCTTTGAATGGTGATTTGTTCAACGCTTTGTTACTTTATAACATTTTTCTCTTACCCGGCACAGCTGTATGCGAAAAATGCGGCGCGATCGGCGTCAAGCATGCATTTTACACGAAAGAACGAAGGTTCTGCAGCAGAGCTTGCGCGCGTTCGTCGGAACATGCGGCGCCTACGGCCGACTCCACGTACAGTCCGTCGCACTCAGTCGATCAAACAACGCCGACGAACAACACCGAATCCCTGAACGAGGCAAAGCCAGCGACGGACGATGTAAGTTTAATTGGCTTCAAAGTCGAGACGGTCGAACGAAATTATATCGATCAAATAATTAACGAATAAATTGTGTAAATTGGAATGTTCAGCAAAGAAATGGCGATTCTTTATATTAAACCTTCACGTACGGGAACCTTGATTAACGAGGACCTAAAATTGGCCAAGAAGCAACCCTCGAAGAATTTGAATAACAAGTTGATGTGTTAAAAAAAAATCTGCAGAATTTCACAGACTTACTTTGAAGTGTTGTCTTTTTGGATAATGTAGAAGAAAATTTATTACGGATATTCCGTATCGTTTTTTTTGTTATCTTCGAGCATAGCAGTTATTAATTATCATTTTTTTTCTATTATATAGGAACCTATCAAGTCCGTCAACGACGAATCCAATGACTCCGTGGTAAAGAAGAAAGAAAAGGAGAAAGTAGTGACTGAGCCAGTTATGCCTGCTGATTTACCAGTGAGGCGAAAGCGAACTGCCGAAATGGCAGGCTCTTACGACTGGACACCGCATCTGATGGAACCGAGCTTTTCCGCCGCGCCCGTTTCCTGCTTTAAACACGTCGGTATTCTTTTTCATTTAATTTCGATCGATAAATAGCAACGCTCATTGCTAAAGAAAAATCATATGTTCTGAAAAAAAAAAACAGGCTCCAATCTCCGAGATA